>BQNB010015731.1:0-65236 GCA_026074375.1 Tanacetum coccineum | reverse complement strand
TTGAAACGTCTCAAAGCAGATAACACGATAAGAGTGAACCAGCGAGTTACTATCTCACTGATTTAAATAAAATTTGATTTGAAAATAAATCAAAGTGTCACTTGCAAAAGTGGTTTTGTGACACATCGATAGTTTTAAGCATTTCAAAATTTATTAATCATCGATCCATAACTTGGAACAAGTTTGATTCTTATAGAATCGCACCATCGTTACTTTCCAGTTGTCACCAGTTTGATTCATAAAGAATCGCACAAGTAACCTACCATGAGCTTGTTTGATGTTGGCTCAAGAAGGAATTCTATCTCCATCTTCATTGTTTGATGTTAACTTGTTATTCACATTGTGTGAAATAGCAAGTATAATTTGACAAGTGTCCTAATGAGATTTATTGATGATCTCTTGTCTCTAGACTCAATGTGCACTTTGTTTTAGTGATCGGAGGCTGGAGCAGACTGCCACCTTTTCAATGCGTGTAATCTCTGTGAGAAATGAAACAAGAGTCTGTTGAGAGACCTTGAGTGGCTAGGGAGGGTTGTGCATAGCGTCACTGGGTCCATGACTGTCTTCAATGTCAGAAAACAACTTAGTGTTTCCGACAGATTATGTATTGACCCGGTTTCTGCCTAAGTGTATGGAGGGCTTCTTTCTTTTCACCCTTTATCCTTACATTTCTTTTTCATTCTTCAACCCCTTCAATGCTTACCGAGACTTCATAACTAACACCTTGTTGGGTTTGTTCCAGTGTTAGCTCCGTCTCAGTCGGCATTATTCCTGATTCTCACTTTTTCTCCTTTTGTATCATACCTAAGGACTTCTACACTAACTAGTAGATATCCCTGGGTAGATCCCTCCGGTTCTGGTTGGATCATGGGATTTGAATACCTATGCCTAACCACCTTATAACTCTATAAATTTAAGTACATGGTCGGTCTTTAGGGTATTCCATCACAATCAAAACCAAAATCATTGAAAAAAATTCAATCAAAGTGTTTGATATAAATATCAAAAGATTTACACTTTGAGAGTTTTTCATCATCACTAAAAGGCTCCCCCTTAACATGTGCACCGTAATCGTAGTACATGCTAAGTGTTGGAGTGCATTAAGTCTATTTTATATGATCACATGACAATACAATTAATATTCAGTTTAATCACATTTTCTCCCCTTATCCAAAATGTTAATCGCTTGATATTTTGGATATCAATTGATTAAATGTTCGGGGACAAATGTTACACAATTATTATTAGGAACATTTTAATGCTCCCCTTCAAGTTTTGAGGGTATATAAGACTGTGCTGAGTATAATAATTTGAAAAAATTTGAATTTACTAAGAATTTCTTGAAAATTTTATACTCGAGCACACCTTATTATCACCATAAATCTACACTACTTATATACGAATTCACAAGTTTATGATATATGAAATGACCTTTGAGATATGAACACAATATGACAAAGTCATATTGTTCGTTGAAGCAGTCTGGGGTCAGTTCCGTAGAGTCTACCACCAACGAATTTCTCCAAACTCCTCATCATACTCATTTCCTTTAGCAGCTTGTTGATGTCCTTGATCATGAAATGAGCTCTTTTCTTTTCCAAATTACTCCATCTTCTCTTCGGCAAGTACTCCATGTTGATATTCTTGGTTATGTCTTCGAGCAAAGAAAGAAGCCTGGTTAACGTGCCATCACTGAACTTATACAGTTCGTCAGAGTGCATCAACCTGTTCCTCTTGTGGTCGTCAACATAAATGAATCCTTGAAGGTCTCTGTATGGAGTGTACGGGTGCCTTTTTTTGAGATATGGTCTTGTAGTTCAGGCTTGGTGACGTTGATCCTCTTTTGATAACTATCAACTCCAAGTTGAAGATCCTTGACTCGCTACTGAATAACCAGACTTCTGGTGAACATCCTTAGGTATCATAATTCGCCTTGTATACATTCTCAACACCACATTAAGTGCAAACCGGTCATCCACGTTGAGGTTGGTGAGCTTTCCCTGGACTAGAAGAAGTAACATGTCTTCGATATCTTTTCGATGAAGTCTTTTAAAGTCACCTTCGCGAAACTTGTAGAGCTTATCATCTTGTCTTCGAACTGTTATCTCTTCCAGGTGTTTGTAACCAAAGAATTCCATGATCTTGAGACTTGTCATGACAATAATCCTGTGTTTTGAGTAGAAATCTTTCGAAGTTTGCATGTTAGTAGCATATCCATAAAATCTTTGGCGTTTTAGACCCCAATGATATGTTCCCCAGTAGGCGTGCTTGTCATAGTTGACTTTTGCCTTGCTCTATGTACTTCTAGGAATCTTGTCTTCAATCCATCTAACATTACCATATTCAGTAGCCTTTGTCTTGGTAATCGAGGTGGTGTATTTGTAACTTGCGGTTCCTCCTTTAAGATACTCTAGATCATTGTTGATAAAGTAATTATAAGGGGTGATTAGACGACCACAAATATATGGAACTAAAGGAAGTGGCTTGCTGAGATCATGAGGATATGGTCTTCATTCAGGGTTATGCCAATCTAGCTAATCATTGGTAGCTTTGAACACTTCTTCCGGGTGGTATTCTAACTCCATGTCACTCTTGTATGTACCTTTGATGAGTTCAAATGTTGGACCGGTTAACATCTCTTGTGTGAGATTTTAAATGTTGAGCTGATTCATAATGAAAGCAGAGAAATCGATAGGAGTAGCCAGAAACTCATTAAACGAAGATGTTGTGCTTGAAGCTTATGCCAGCTTTATCATCCATTGTTGAGGAGGTCGATCATCAACAGTCTTTGTAAGGTTCCATTCTCGATCAGGAGTTCTAGAGCCAGATGGATTCCATAATCTTTCATCCATATCTGGAACCTCTGTAGCAGGATTGACATCATCATTGCCTGTATCGAACTCCTAATGATATGGTTCTTCCTGGTCATCTACTCTTTGTTCATGTACCCGCCTCTTGAGTAGGTTTACCTGAAGACTTAGGTGTAGATCTGGTTGCTCCTTTGGAAGAACTCGTTGACTTTGACTCCTTTTGAGCAGGTTCTTTTGATGACTCATCATTGCCTGAACATCTTCTCTTTGACCCTCGGTTTGATCCAGCGGAGGGCTCTTCATCTTTGTCATCTTTGTCTTGATCTTTACGACTTCTTTTTAGAGTCACCACCTCACCGTATGATTCCAAGAGGTCTTTGTTAGAGTTGTACTCCTCGATTAATGTGTTGTAGAGATTCATCTGAACGTCTGATCTATGCATTGATTTATTTGCTTCAATTTTATCAATGATAATTTTCTTTAGCTCAAACTCTGTGAGAGATGCTGCTGTAGCATAAGAAGATTGTGGTTGATTGGATGATCGAACCAACACTTCATTTCCCATAGTTTCTGTGACATATTTCTCAACCTTTGGTATAATCTTGGATACTTAAGCTTTAACTTGAGCTTTAACTTGGTCTTTAACTTGATCCTTGATTATTTTCTGAATGTTAGAGTCCAGTTGATTAAGAAATTCATCATTCTCAGCTTGAGCTTCCTCTCTGAGCTTGTTTGACTTTAGTTGAACAGCTACATTTACTTCTTCTTTCATCTTGGAAGTCATATATTTGTCAACCATGCCCGGAATATTTGATAAAGATTCAGCAAGCTGAATAGGGATGCAAAGTTTGGGATGTCTGGCACAGTTGTAGAAATTGTTGTTGTTGTTGTGGTGTCGTGTGTTTGTTATTGTGGTTGAATGATGGGAGTGGAAGTTTGAGGAATTGTGGTTTCAGAGGACGGTATCTTAGAAGTGGTAGAAACTGATACATTAACAGGAATATCATATTGAACATTTGGATTTAAAATCGAGTCAATACCTGTATCCTGAGATGGATTGATGAACTTAGAAACCAAGTCTGAAGAAACCGAGGAGCTTTGTTGTGGCATTACTGGAGGTTGAGTAGTTAATGTCACGTGAACTTCTTTCATCTCTTGATTTACTTGAGCATCCGTCATTTCAATATCACCTCTGTTTAGGTTAATATTCACGTCCCTATATAATTCCTTATTGTCATCATCTTGTCGGTCTCCTCCTAGAATATTATCATCATCTTGATTATCATCTTCATCATCATTCGCTTTTTCTTCATATTTATCACCTTCCTTATCATCTTTATTAAATGTGGACAGTTTTGGGTGAACCAAATCATCTCCATCATTATCTGAATCATTACCCTCACTGTTTTCTTTATCATCGTTATCATCATTGTCATCATCAGCATCACTATTGTCATTATCAGCATCACTATTATCATCATCAGCATCAGTCAATGTATTTTTGTCAAAAAAATGCTTAACGGAAAAATCCTTAACCTCGGTTAGGATACATTTTCAAAATCTTTCTAAAGTCTACTTGAGGACAAGTAGGATTCACGTGGGGGGATATTTGATATCATCAAATAATGTCATACTTTACTATCATTTATCCTATGCATTTTACCAACTTTTATATAATTATTGCAAGATATTGGTACTTAATTGCTTAAAGTTTATTATTGCAGTAATTATGAAGTCACTTGTGAAGAAGAACCAAAAAGGAACAATTCTAGAGCTTAAAGAAAGACATTTGAAGAAAGTATAAAACTGCATCAATACGCCGTATCCAGAAAGAAGATACGGCGTATTCACGCCAGCTCATCACAAGAATGCGTATTGATTAATTCCTGATCCGGTGTATCTACTACTAAAAATACACCGTATGCACAGCTGTTTCATTAGTCAAAGATTCGCATTTAATATGATTGATGGTAATTAATCTTGATTGATTTGATCTTATCGCGGACTTTAAGGAAATTAACCTTATACACCGTATCAACTACTCTGAATATGGCGTATCGATAGATTTTCAGACACTATAAATACGAGGGTCAAATATAAGTTTCAGGGTGAAAAACATATTCTCTTTATAATACACTTCTGAAGTCGAATTTCTCAAGCCAAGAAGAGCAGCCAAGGTCGAGCATCAACCTTAATTCCATAGAAGACATCGTATAATTCTTAATTTGGTAATCATTTGATTTTCTTAATTGTTTGATCATGCTTGTAATAATGAACATGATTGTGGGTTAATACCCTCGGGTATTAGCCATGTTAATAAAGATTTTAATGTTTGGTTTGTTTTAATCCAGCTTTGCTTAATTTATTGTTGTTGTTTAATTATGCTTATCGCCTCATACTTGTTTATGTGCTTGTACATGTGACCTTGATGTGTTGTTGTGAAGGTGTTATTTTATATATCAAGTTTTACTATTTATATTTTGCCGACTTAACCTAAAAAGAACACTTTAACGGGCAGTGTACCCGGTCAATTGTAGTTTCGTTGGTAAGTAGGGTGTCGATCACTGAAAGCAAGAGCGTTAACTCCTAATTCTCTCAGTATTTTAGTTATCTATGTTAATACTAATTAACTCTATTCTATGTTAAACCTAAGTTAAACCTAAACTAATGATAAGGGGGTTTTTAGTCTGAGAGACTGGCACGAGTTTAGGTATCTAACCTAAGGTTTTGATGACAAGTAAACCAATAAACATACACAAGAAGACAAACAAACGATAGAGAAGCGGTCAAGAACTAATGTAAGGAAAACAATATTAGCCATGTTTAATCAAATAGAACATTGGTTTGTTTATTTAGTGCAATGAATGCTTATCTCAATGGTGGAATTGGTAAATAAGTATAAGACATGAGTAATCCTGTCACAATTCTCATGTTCGCCAACTGTATTCTATTTGTAAATTATAATCTATCTTAGGTGTTCAATAATTGTTATCTCATTAAACCCTAGCCTATTAGGACTTTACCTACTTATTTGCAGATATAGAGAGCTATCCCGGACTCTTAGCCTACGCCCACACAACACCGAAGTTGCAGCGCATTAAATATGTAGGACTAGACCCAGTTGAATGATAGGTCGCATATTAGCATGTAAACGAGTATGAATTGAAAAACATAATAAGCAACCATTGATAAATTAAGACATTCAATAAGCAAACCAAATATTATATTATCATAAACATGGCTAATACCTAAAGGTATTATCCAATAGTCATTGTAAAGATACATGCGGTTTGATATATGAACGATTAAAGTAAAAAAAAACCTCGATCGAACGCGTATTCGGTTGCACGATGATTACAAGAATTTTCCTATGATCTTGAGGCTCTTTTCTGACCTTCTATGCTTCTTTATTCATCTCTTGGTCAACTTGGTGGTTTAGGGATTCACATGCATCATGAAAATTAAGTTTGGGTCGTTTTATATATATATAGGGTCTGATAGTCAGTCCAATACAGTGTATCCAAAGTGGATACGGCTTATTGGATGATGCCTTGGAGTAGGGACCACGTTTATGCCTTAAAAACAACTTCTGGAACATTTAGACCCTGATACGGCGTATCCAAGGATGATTCCTTGGAGTTGGATACGGCGTATCCATTTCGGCCAGACTTATGCAATATTGTTTTCTTCGTAAAATAGAAACCGTAATGAATTAGAAGTCGTGCCACCTATCGTTGGAATCGTCTTTGAGTCTACTTTCATTTAATTAAACTTCCAAAGGGTGAAAGGTGGTTGATTTTCATTATTAGATAAAAGAGTGCCCGCATGTCACTTTCGGTCATACTCAATATTGCGCGCCACTCATAAATGCTTCCATATAACTTCACGAATCTTCAACACATATCAATACGGCGTATAAGTATTCTTAGATATGGCGTATGCATGTCAGTACTTATGGTCTTACTTGGTGAAATCTTGCACAGATACGCCGTATCTTCTTGATGGATACGGCGTATTGGTCTTCAAATCAACATTCTTCAAAATATCTTCAATCAAGCTCCAAAGTGCGCGACTTTTGTTATCTTTCACCAACTACTCCATAATTACTGCAATTTCTCAAATATAAATGATTAAATAATAATTCTTTATAGTAATTATACAAAATGGGTTAATAACATGGGATAAATTATACTATAAAATAAACGTTATTTGATGTTATCAAGTATCCCCCCACTTAAATCCTACTTGTCCTTAAGTAGCCTTTAGAAGTTTACAAAATGCATCCCTAAGGATATTTTCCATTAAAGCACTTTTTCAATTAATTACAAGTATACAACCAAACACCTCACGAAATAGGAAGATGAAAACACTCAAATCACTCAACTAATCTATGTGGTAACATATAACTAATTCGCTTAATTGCTCGGTCGTGACGAGTATTCTATCATAAGCTTGGCAAGGATACAAATCTCCACCGCTAAAGCTAACGTGTAACAATTTATAAAGGTAAATATAGGTTTTGTATGGAAAGGCGTATTGTTGATTACTCTAAATATCTTTCATCGATCTTAATGTTCTAGGAGGGCGACAAAGACCACACATACACACCCGAATCTACGGGATAGACACATGTGGCTGCTCACTCCCATCCTCAAAAAAGCTTAAGATTAGGATAGTAGAGTAATATAGGGTAGGAACCTTCTAACTTTCACCAAAAGTCGTAAACCAACGAGGCCGCTAAGACATGCATACACACCCGAATCTACGGGATAGACACACATGCTCAATCACATCCTCGTTCGAGTAAAACCAGCGGCTAATCATCAGGTGAGAGGGAAGTAAATTGGTGTTAATAAAAATCAACAAAAAAATAGATTAAGACTAATATACAAGTTGCTAGACACTTATTTTCCCGGCCATTATTATGATAGAGACACAACTATATACAACGTCTCGATCATTGTTCAAAAATAACAACCTAAGTTGGCGTTCCCATAATGATCAACTTCCCAATAATCCTAAAAACTTTACATACTCTACAGGTAAGCGGTAATATCTTCCACTTTGTACAATACTTTACATCATTGATTTCCTTTTACGTATCAACGAATAATCGATCCTTCGTATGATTCCTTCGGTAATTCTTGAAACGATTATCAAACTTTCTCTCTTTTTTTTGCAAACTATACTTTAAATCTTGGTGTAGTTTCACCATCTTTACGATTATAATAATTCTAGATAATTGCTTCGGTATCTTCTTCGTTCTTTGAATTCACTAATAATTGTGAATGTAGTAAAATCACATGAGCTTTGACTACTAATATACATTTCCATTTGCATTGTGCAAATTTCCGACCGTCATCAAAGATAGAAAATGACACAAGACTCGGGAAATACAAACTCTACACTTTAAGCAACTAGCAACTGTAAATTAATACTTAATCTAACAGGGTAGGTTTAAGGTGTAAGGGTGTAACGAAATAAATGATTGGTGTAAGTTCCTAAAGGATTGGCTTTACGGGTTATTCTAGTGGATCATCACTCTAAAAATGAGAGTGGAAGGGTTTAAACGGAGGTTAACTAACTGGTGTAGTTAGTTAATAAACAACATGTATAGGCGATTTGGGTGTAATCCTAAGATTTACCAATTTAAACAAGTTACTCCATCTAAATCCATAGTACTTATTATTACGGTCTTGAATAGATATACCAAGCTAAGTTTTAAAGTCTACTACATCACCGGCACACTCATATTTTGTGGAATTTGGGTAAAATTTTGGAAACGGAAAGGTTAAATCCTCACAATGTCTATCAAGGGTTATTGTGTGCGGGTTATGTAACATGTAATTTCACAAAAGTATGCTTGGAAAATTTTTAAATTTGAGCATAATTTAAGCCTTTTATTATGAAAAATTAGGACAAGTAAGCATTCTAATTCTCATCCCCCCACTTGAATTATACAACGTCCTCGTTGTATATGTAAGACATTAAATATGGGAAATTAAAAGAATTAGAATGAGAAACTCCCCTAAAATTTGCTCGGTAGATTCTCCATTTGAGCAATGATTCGTGTTAAACAGCCGTCTTGAGGTTTCAAGACTCCAAAACTTCAAAATTTCAGACCGTAGATTCTCCACCATTAATCATCGATTTTCCTTTAAGAGGTCTTGCGTAAATTCAGAAGACAAAAGCAATTCTATCTTGGATACAGGTTAGTTTATGGATACGGCATATCTAATGAATGGAATACGACGTATACAAAAACTAACAATAATGTTTTTTTAAAAGTGCATAAAAAAATAAAGACTGATAACGTCCAGACATTAATATGCCGTATGGTATGGGGCGGATACACCGTATTCAAGTCTGGGAAGACAGACTCGATAACAAAATTAAACTCTGAGTTGTCTCTCGGGAAGCACTTTTGTTTACAGCGAAATCTTTAAGTTAGACTTTTCCTTTAGCTTCTTCATGATTCCATCTCATACAATTCAACCATATGTGTTGCTTCCTTGTCATCATATCCGTTGTGATACTTTTTCAATCTATGCCCACTAACTTTAAAACTGACCCCATCCTTGTTAATAATTTATACGGTTCCATATGGGTGCATAGTTTTTACAATACACGGGCCGTACCATTTTGATTTAAGCTTTCTCGGATGCATTTTAAATCTCGAGTTAAATACTAACACTTTTTCTCCTTCTTTGAAATTTTTATCTCCTTGAAGCCTTGAGTCATGCCACTTCTTAGTTCGTTCTTTATAGATTCGGGTGTTTTCATAAGCTTCGTCTCTTAACTCCATTAATTCATTAAGCTCCATGAAACAATTTTTTGCAGCATCTGTGAGATCCATATTACATTGCTTCAATGCCTAATATGCTTTATGTTTAATCTTCACAGGTAAGTGACAGGCTTTTCCGTAAACTAATCTGAAAGGGGTACACCCTGTCGGTGTTTTGTAAGCAGTTCTGAATGCCCATAATTCGTCGTCAAGCTTTTCTGACCAATTCTTTGGGTTATACCCAACTGACCTTTTAAGGATATGTTTTATAGCTCTATTGGTCACTTCTGTCTGTCCATTGGTTTGTGGGTGATATGCAGTGGATAATTTATGAGTCACTCCATACTTTTGCAAGGCTTTTTCTAACTACGAATTACAAAAATGTGTTCCTCGATCACTAATCAAAGCTTTAGGAACTCCGAATCTTGCAAATAGCTTTCTTAAAAATCTAACCACAATGCGAGCATCATTCATAGGAAGAGCTTGAGCTTCTACCCATTTTGAAACGTAATCAACTGCTACTAAAATGTATTTATTCCCTTTTAAGTTCGAAAAAGGTCCCATAAAGTTAAGTCCCCAAATATCAAATACGTCACATACCTGAATGTTGTTTTGTGGCATCTTACTTCTTGCTGAAATGTTTCCCGATCTTTGACATGCATCACACTTTGGCACATAATTCTTAGCATCTTTGAAGATGCTAGGCGAATAAAATCTAGATTCGTAGACTTTTCTTCCAGTAATTGATGCACTATGATGCCCCCAGTTGGTCCAGAATGACAATGTGCCAAGATTTCAATAATTTCATTCCCAGCAACACATCTTCTCATCACATTGTCAGAACATAGCTTGAATGCATATGGTTCATCCCAAAAATAATACTTAATTTGAGAGAAAAATCTTCTTCTTTTTTCAAGTGTCCAATTCGGGGGCATGATCTTTCCAACGATGCAGTTAACATAATCAGCATACCATGGTTCATCGTTGTTAAGTTCTGCTTTCAATATCATGAGATGCTCATCAGGAAACTTATCAGTTATCTCGTCCTCCATGAAGGTTCCTAAATTAGGGTTCTTAATTCTTGATAAATGATCTGCAGCCAAATTTTCTGCACCTTTTTTATCCTTAATCTCAATGTCAAATCCTTGGAGAAGTAGAACCCACCTAATAAGTCTAGGTTTCGCATCTACTTTACTGAATAAGTATTTTAAAGCAGAATGATCAGTGTACACCACAGTCTTTGATAAGACAAGATATTGACGAAATTTATCAAAGGAGAAAACAACTGCTAGAAGCTCTTTCTCGGTTGTGGTGTAGTATTCTTGGGCATTATTCATATAACACCCCATATTTTAAGGTCATTGACGTTATCAACAAATCCACAATGTACCTTTTATATTGTACGTGTTTGCTTTAAATCATAAGCGTTAAGTTAAATCTCGTACGCCAAATATTATCGTTCAATGTAAACGAGCATCAAACCATCAAACGTTTACATCAATCATGTGTTAATTAATTATTTTGATGATAATTATGGTCGTTGTTCATTTATTTTATTGGTTACGTAAATTAAATACGTTTCGCGATAAATTGCATTTAGGCATACCCGGAAGCATGTAAATTTATCTACGCTTCAAAAAATGCCCACGATTGTACCCAAAACTTTAGCCAAGTAAATGTTATTTACATTTTGTACACTAGAAATTAAAAGAATACACCAATACTTGCAAATGGTCATCATTTAATTAAAGTTACAAGTTGTAACTTGTTTATAACTTCACTAGTAATATGTTATCTAACAAAAAGCTTCTAGAAAGCCTTACCCCCCTAAAAACCCACAGCAACAACATATATGAGATGAGAAAACACAAAATTTTATTTCAACATTGGTCAATGTACTTCACTAGTCATTAAAACATACCATTACCTTGTTACATTGACCAAAGACACATAAACAAGAACCCTTAAAACCCTCATTGTGTTACTTGACTAACTATTGGTAACTTTTGACCAAGACTTCTCATATAATGTGCAAGTAACACAAGAGAACACACACATACTTTATACTTAACAAAAAAAAGATCAAAAATCCCTCCTTTGGTGCTCTATAAGGCCACGGCTAGAAAACCCCACCTAACCAAATCCATATCAATTTTTCTACAACCCATACACACTTATACACATCCATCCTAAGATATTCTAAGGTGTTTCTAAGCATCGGCTAAGCATTTTCAAGTATTAATCAAGTAAAAGGAAGCTATGGTTTTCTTTTGGTGCAAGCTTTGATTTTAAGACTAAACAAGGATTTAGCTCTTAATTGTCATCATCTTCATTCATCATAAGGTCAACTAGAACCCTTTATGTTCTTACAATTTTCATTTTTAAGCATATATTAGTTCTATTTTAGCTTGAATCACCATTTAGGATTTTATCATGAAAATTAAGTTTTTACTTTAAATGATCATTATGTACACTATTAGATATGTTGTGATATTGCTAATGTCATGTTAAAAGGAATGAGAAAGTATTGTACCATGATAATTTGTTGTAAAAATGTTTATCTTCTAATTAGGGTTTCAAAAGTACACATAATATGTTTCAAGTAAAAGAAAGGCAAATGTCATGTTAAGGTTGATTATGGACTTCTAGTAATATTGTATGAACACTAACATAAAGTCATATTTGAAGGAATACAATTATACACTTATGGTTTATATGTAAAATGGCTATATATGAACTTATAGTAAAATGGATTAATTATGAAGGTTAATGGTTAAAGGTACTATTAGTAACTTGGTAAATTTGGACACATGAGGACTTTTATGGACCTATGGACTTAATATATATATATGATATATGACATATATAAAGTATAAGACTTGTGGTAAAAATTATAAAGTGGTATATATAAAAACAAGGTCAAAAATGGATTTATGAAAGTCATTCAATCATTCTGTCCAAAACTTGTATACAAACATAATTCTTTTATGTTTTCATAAGATAATACAACTCACGACGATTCCGAAAAGGTAAGAAACTTGTCAAACGGATAAATAATGAAAAAGTTACGTTAAAAACAAGTTACGCGATAAATAAACGAGTTATACGGATTTTTATAAAATAACTTTTATAAAAATTTCATCAAACAGAAATTTTGATATTTTTATCAACTAAAACATATTTTTAGGATTCCAAAATGATAAGAATCGTAATTTTCAATTAATAACGAATGAGTTATAAATTTCGCAAGTTTTCAACAATTTATACTTTTATAAAACAATTTTTATAAAAGTTACTATTCATGACAGAAAGTTTTATTTTTGTAAACCTCATAAATTGATAGAACTTTCAATAACGAGAACATGCTCAAAGGAATCACTAAAAACGGAGCAATAACGAATAAAATACGACGTTTACGGGTTTTACGACGACAAAAACGATTTATATAAAATCAAGAACTGGTGAGAACAGTAAAAAGTACTGTTCACCAGTACGTCCAAAATTTGAAAATGTCAAATTTTGATAACTCAACTCAATACGAAAACGTGAGCGCAAGAATCACCTCAAACGGACTTAAAACGTGAAAGTTATGACGTTTTTACTAAAAGTATGTTTATAAATGTTTTGATTTTATAAACATGATTTCACTCAAACAATTAGATGGTGATTAGCTATATAGAATTATGCATGGTAGTAGTTATCAATGTGATTAGTACTTATACGACCTTAATTTAAATAGGTTCCATTTGATCGATTTACGTGACGCATTATTTGTGATACACTTGGTATTTGCTCACTCAAGGTGAGTTCATAGCCCCACATTTTACATGCTTTTGTTTTACAAGTTTTTGGGGTGAGAAACATGCAATGTTTTACAATCGAACACAAGTGGAAATTTTCACACTATGATTATATGTTTCCTAAGTAGCGATAACCTATATCTATGCCCACTATCATGAACTGTCAATTACTGAGTGTGAGCGCGAATGTTATAAATAGATCTATTAGGATTGACATCCTCGTTTGGGTGATTAGCTATCACCAGACAAGCGAACGTATACCATGTCGAATACTGGATGTTGCGGGTTAGAACATCACCACAGGAAATGTAGGCCATTTATTTGGTATTCATATACGTCAAGCTTCAGTGTCATGAACTTAGAGCAACGTAATTACATTTATATGATTTCTGCATCTGTTGCATTATCATACACATGGGAAATCTTGTGGTCCTACACTATATGATTTATCAAACCTATGAATTCACCAACATTATTGTTGACGTTTTAAAACAATGTTTTTCAGGCGATCAATAAGCACGAGGTGCGATGGATACATTGGTGGTTTTGATTTGGATGTCATGCATTAAAGATTTTGTCCCATTTCATTTTATTTATCTGTTATGGGCTGAAAATCTTTGTATTTTGAACAAGTGAACAAGTTAAGCTTCGGGCTTATGTAACAATTACTTTGTTAAATCCAATGTATCATTTTCAAACGACTTTTTGGTCGTTCTATATATATCTTGTGTTGTTGATCTGAGAAGTAACACGCCCCGGACCCTCATTCCGCTACGACCCAATTTGGGGGTGTTACAATTTAAGGTTTTGGTTGCATAATAAATTTGTTTGAATTTTCCATCAATTATTTTCTCTAAAATATCTCCAACAGCAAAATCACTAGCGTTACACATTAATTCAAATGGCTCGTTTCAATTGGGAGATATGATGATGGGTGCGGTTGTAAGCTTTTCCTTTAAAATGTTGAACACCTTTTTGAAATCGTCAGAGAAATCAAACTTCACATCCTTCATTAAAAGCTGGTTCATTAGCTTAGAGATCATTGAAAAGTATTTTATGAATCTTTGGTAAAATCCAGCATGTCCAAGAAAACTTCTAACCCCTTTGACGTTAGTAGGGTATGGCAGTTTTGCTATTACATCTATTTTGGCTCTGTCGACTTCGATTCCTGCTCCAGAGATTTTGTGTCCTAAAACTATTCCTTCTTTTACCATAAAATGGCACTTTTCCCAATTCAGTACGAGGTTAGTTTCTTTACATCTTGCAAGCATTCTATCTAAATTAGCTAAGCAACAATCGAAAGAGTTACCAAACACCAAAAAGTCATCCATGAAAACTTCCATAAAGTCCTCCACCATATCATGAAATATAGCCGTCATACACCTTTGAAAAGTGGCAGGAGCATTGCATAATCCAAACAGCATTCATCGGTAAGCGAAAGTCCCATAAGGACAAGTGAAGGTGGTCTTTTCTTGATCCTCTGAAGCGATCGGTATTTGAAAGAATCTTGAAAATCCGTTAAGGAAACAATAGTATTCATTCCCACACAAACGTTCTAACATTTGGTTGATGAAAGGAAGAGGAAAATGGTCTTTCCAAGTTACGTCATTAAGTTTTCGATAATCAATGCACACTCTCTATCCAGTAACAGTACGGGAAGGGATTAATTGATTATCATCGTTCAAAACTATAGTCATTCCTCCTTTTTTTAGCACATCATGAATAGGACTGACCCATGAGCTATCAGAAATCGGATAAATTAATCCGGAATCAAGTAGTTTAACGATTTCATTTTTCACAACTTCCTGCACTTTTGGATTCAAACATCTTTGTGGTTGAATGACCGGTTTATACTCATCTTCCATCAAAATCTTGTGCGTACAATATGATGGGCTAATTCCTTTGATATCCGACATTTTCCAAGCAATTGCACCTTTTTGTTTTTCCAATATTCTCAAAAGTGACGATTTTTAAATTTCAGTTAACTCTGAAGAAATAATAACGGGCAAGGATTTGTCCTCACGAAGACAAGCATATTCCATGTGTTGAAGTAAATTCTTCAGCAACGGTTTCTTCTCATCAATTTCGTTAGCACTGAAAAAATAAAGATGTTCACTTTTAGCATTTGTCCCTCTCAAATCTTTCTGCGTAACTGAATACGGCGTATTCAAATCAGATTCACTCTCATCATTGTAACACTCCAAGTCCGTAAGATCAATCGAATTTTCCAATCCCTTTGATAGAAATGAGTTAGGTTCCTTATTGGTTAGCAACTTTTGGGTTTCGTCGTTGATCATTTTTTCCAAATCATCAATCCCGTAGCATTCGTCGTCTTCTGAAGTCAGCCTTTTACTTGATTGATCAACGTCAAAGACCACTTCTTCATCCCCTACTCTTAGTGTAATCTTCTTATTGAAAACGTGAATCATAGCTCGAGCTGTGGCCAAAAATGGTCTTCCTAAGATTATTGGGACTCTTGAGTCCTCTGGCATATCTAGGATGACGAAATCAATGGGAAGGACGAATTTGTCTACTTTGATGAGGACATTTTCAATTATTCCCCTCAGATATTGAATTAACCTATCTGCAAGCTCCAAACTCATTCTAGTAGCCTTTGGTTCTCCCATACCAAGCTTCTTGTACATTGTATACGGCATTAAGCTTATGCTGGCTCCAAGATCTGCTAATACGTTATCAATATGCAATTGGTAATGTCGCATGGGATAGTGAAACTCCTAGGGTCTCTTTCTTTCGACGGAAGCTTGTTTAATAGTACAACAGAGCATCTTTCGTTCATAATGACTTTGCAAGCCTCCTCCAACTTGGCTTTGTTAGTTAGCAAACTTTTCAGAAACTTAGTATATTTTGGCATTTGAGCTAAGGCTTCGATAAAAGGCAGATTTATGTGTAGTTGCTTTAAATTTTCCAAAAACTTCTTTTGTTAAGCTTCATCCTTCTCTTTTCTCAATATTTTGGGGAAAGGAACTCGTGGTGGTTGTTTACCATTCATGGGTTTGCTAATTATTTCAGGTTGATCATTAGTGAGTACTTTGTCTGAATTGGCAGGCTTTTCAGGTTCATCATCCACAGGTTTCTCTGGTAATGCATTGGTGTTGACATCCTTAGTTGTAGTTTTTCCACCTCTAGTAGTAACTCCCTTAATATCGTCATCATTCATTGGAACGTTATTAATCACATTTAACAACTCTTGAACACCAAATCTGAGCTCAATAAGCGAATTATTTCTTTCTTTAAACAAGAGCTCGTTGTTAGTTTGGAAATCATAGATGAATGCTCTCATCTCCTCGTGTTCTCGTTTTCCTTCGTCAATGAACTTGCTTAATATCTCTTCTATTGTCAGGCTTCTTTCAGGGTAGTTAAAGTGATACGGGCGAAGCTAGTTTCAGTCCCTGAAAAGTAAGACATGATGCAAAGTAAAGATATTCGAGAAAAATTGATTTAAAACAATACAGTAAATACGCCGTATTCAATGTGGTGAATACATCGTATGTCAGAAGGATACTCCGTATCTAGATAAATAGATACGCCGTATATACACAAACAGACAAACAAAGCAGACAATTAAATGCGCAAAATTAAACTACTAATCTAAATTACACTAATCCTAAGGGTTAAATCTAATCTAATAGTTAAAAACCAAAATATCAAAATAAAAATCAAGATTTATTTTCACTCCCCGGCAACGGCGCCAAAAACTTGATGTGTCGTTGTGAAGGTGTTATTTTATGTATGAAGTTTTACTATTTATATTTTGCTGACTTAACCTAAAAACAACACTTGAACGGGCAGTGTACCCGGTCAATTGTAGTTTCATTGGTAAGTAGGGTGTCGATCACTGAGAGCGAGAGCGTTAACTCCTAATTCTATCAGTATTTTAGTTATCTATGTTAGTACTAATTAACTTTATTCTATGCTAAACCTAAGTTAAACCTAAACTAATGATAAGGGGGGTTTTCAGTCTGAGAGACTGGCACGAGTTTGGGTATCTAACCTAAGGTTTTGATGATAAGTAAACCAATAAACACACATAAGAAGACAAACAAACGATAGAGAAGCGGTCAAGAACTAATGTAAGGAAAACAATATTAGCCATGTTTAATCAAATAGAACATTGGTTTGTTTATTTAGTGCAATGAATGCTTATCTCAATGGTAGAATTGGTAAATAAGTATAAGACATGAGTAATCCTGTCACAATTCCCATGTTCACCAACTGTATTCTATTTGTAAATTATAATCTATATTAGGTATTTAATAATTGTTATCTCATTAAACCCTAGCCTATTAGGACTTTACCTACTTACTTGCAGATATGGAGAGCTATCCCGGACTCTTAGCCTACGCCCACACAACACTGAAGTTGCAGCGCATTAAATATGTAGGACTAGACCCAATTGAATGATAGGTCGCATATTAGCATACAAACGAGTAAGAATTGATAAACATAATAAACAACCATTGATAAAGTAAGACATTCAATAAGCAAACCAAACATTATATTATCATAAACATGGCTAATACCTAAAGGTATTAGCCAATAGTCATTGTAAAGATACACGCGGTTTGATATATGAACGATTAAAGTAAAGAAACCTCGATCGAATGCGTATTCGGTTTCACGATGATTACAAGAGTTTTCCTATGATCTTGAGGCTCTTTTATAACCTTCTATGCTTCTTTATTCATCTCTTGGTTGACTTGGTGGTTTAGGGATTCACTTGCATCATAAAAATTGAGTTTAGGGTCGTTTTATATATATAGGGTCTGATAGTCGGTCCAATACGGCGTATCCAAAGTGCATACAGCATATTGGATGATGCCTTGGAGTAAGGACCATGTTTATGCCTTAAAAAATGACTTCTGGAACATTCAGACTTGTGCAAGGAGTTGGATACGGCGTATCCATTTTCGGCCAGACTTATGCAATCTTGTTTTCTTCATAAAATACAAACCGTAATGAATTGGAAGTCATGCCACCTATCGTTGGAATCGTCTTTGAGTCTACTTTCATTTAATTAAACTTCCAAAGGGTGAAAGGTGGTTCATTATCATTATTAGATAAAAGAGTGCCCGTATGTCACTTTCGATCATACTCAATATTACGCGCCACTCATAAATGCTTCCATATAACTTCACGAATCTTCAACACATATCAATACGGCGTATAAGTCTTCTTGGATACGTCGTATGCATGTTCGTACTTGTGGTCTTGCTTAGTGAAATCTTGCGCAGATACGCCGTATCTTCTTGATGGATACGGCCTATTGGTCTTCAAATCAACATTCTTTAAAATATCTTTAATTATGCTCAAAAGTGCGCGCCTTTTGCTATCTTTCACCAACTACTCCATAATTACTGCAATTTCTCAAATATAAATGATTAAGTAATAATTCTTTACAGTAATTATACAAAATTGGTTAATAACATAGGATAAATGATACTATAAAATAAACATTATTTGATGTTATCAAACCTATCATTCAACTGGGTCTAGGGAGACCTAACCAGTAAACTAGATGCCGGGATAGCTCTCCATGTTATGTCTTATATGCCCGGACCAATAGGATCATAAATGACACCTTATCTTTTACCCTTTGATTATGAGCTTAGTTAGACCGGCAGGTGACCCGATAATTATTCAACCAGTATTGTTCTTGATTAATTGGTAATTAATTTTAGTGGTGGACTACCGGCATATAATTCAACATCAAGCAATAAATGGGTAAAGTCCCGATGGGCTAGGGTCTTAATAGGATCACCACTGCTTTAATTCCCTATGGTAGATTATAATTAAACTAGAGGATGCTTTATGCGGATGCGTTAATCATGACAGGATTGTTCGTGTCTAGGTCTTAGGAAGAAGTACCGCCTAAGTCTTAAGAATGATATGCCGTTTCGAGATAAGCAAGCCATTGCACTAGTTAATCAAACCAGCATTTAATCAAATTTAATATGGTTAATATAGTTTTCTATTATTTGGCTCATACTGCTCTCTTATCTTGTGTTATTTACTTTAGTGTGTATTGTTCTTAGAATTGTTATTTGTCACCATAAACCTGTGCCAGTCTCTCAAGCTAAAAACCCCCCATCTTATTAGGAAAATGTATATAGCATAGGTTTAACCAATAATTAGACTAATCTAGAATAGATAAATACTAATAGGATACTTAGTTAACTCTCACTCTTAGTGTTCGACACCCTACTTACAGCAAAGCTACATCTTGATCGGGTACTATGCCCGTTAAAGTGTTGTCTTTAGGTTAGTCGGCTAAATATAAATGTAAAACCCTGATAATAATAATTAACACCTATACAATGACACATCATATGCAGATTTTGAAACCTCATAAAATGTACTCCACATGAAGAAAATAGCTCCCAAACTGTCACTTTATGTTCTTGTAGATTCCTCCACACTTCACTTTCTACATCAGGTTCAAACATCACTTTTAGATCACCCTATAACACTCTTTCATATCCATCCTCTAGCCTTATATTCCCATGTTTAGCTTTAACCAACTTTCAGAGAGTTTCCAAGTCTTCTCTGTTAATATTCTAAAGCATTTGAATCATTGATGAGTACTTCTTTGAACTTCCATCAGCTCTTATGATTTAAAAGTATCCCATCTTTCCTTCTTTGATGATTTTCCAGTCAACAATGATTGGAGGCTTAGTGGCTAGAGGTATAGGATCAAATGCTACCTCATTATCAGGAACTATCTCCATATGCTTTTTCATCTCTTCTTCTTCTTGATCATCATCTACTTTAGCTTCTACATTCTCATCTAACTTCTGCTTCTTTAAATTTTCAAATTTAAGTTCTTCTCCTGCAATTTTAGAACTTCCTTCTGCTCTTGTCTCATTGCCTTTCACCAACTCTGTATCCATGTCTACAAATATGTTTACCCTTTTCATTTCTTTGTCAAATAACATTTGAGTATCTTCAAAGCTTTTTGTCTTCAATTGATTGTGCTTGTATCTAGCCATGTTTTTCAAATAAGAAGACATTATATTTCTCTTTTGAGCCTTAGTTAGTGGTTTTCTTCTCTGCTCTTCTGCTCTAAGTCTTACAAAATGCTTCTTCCTTTTATTCATGAACTCCACAAACAATTTTGACTTTTCTTCAACTGTCAACTCTCCTTGCTCTTCTGCATGTAATCTTGTAGCTAGCTTATAATCTGCATCCATCATGGCTTGAATATCATCCCATTCAGCAATGTTTTCATCTTCTTCTCTTTGTTTTGCAAGCTTTTCTTCTTCTTCCAATTCAGCATGTAATTAAGCTTGAAGTTTTTGAGCAACCTCCTTATCAAACATAATCTCATCTTTCTTCTTTAAAGTCTTTTCAGGCTTAACCATTTTTGCCTTGCCTTTGTCTTTATCCTGTGGAAGTTGTGATGGTTATAAAGGTGATATTGTTGTTGTAAATTCACTTGGCTCTTAAATGATAACCCCTCTAGCCTTGGGTCTTGTATTAGCAGTTGTAGTTGTTATAGTTGTAGTTGTAACAACCATAGGTTTAGCTGCTTTGATCTCTATTAAGGTCTCAGCCATAGTCAACTCATCAACAGTTGTTGTTGTGGCACTAGCAGTAGTAACTTTAACTTTAGCAGTACTAACTACCTTTTCAACCTCAACTTCATGCTCAACTAAAATACCTATATCAAACATTAGGTTATCATCATTCCTTTCCTGAGTCTCATCAATCAATGTAACCTCTGCATCAGCATTAATATCAGTAATTATCCTCCCTTGTTTGGATGCATCCTCCTGATCAGCCAAACCTTCATCTTTAGAGGAAATAATTCTTGCAGATCTACCAACCTTTCTTAACCTTTTAAGCCCTGGAGTTCTTGACTTATTTCTCCTCTCTAGCTTCTTGACCCTCTTCTTTAGACTAGCAATTATACTATCTTGAGCAGTCTTAGCATTCTCCAAGTCAAGCACTCTTTGTTGTAGTTTGGTACATAAATCCATCAATTCATTAAGTTGTAATCTATCCTCACCACTGAGCAGTGGATAATTAGAAGTTGTAGTTACATTTTCCTAATTAGGAGCCTCATCTAATATTTGCTCTTTTGAATCACTAGGTTGAGGAACATTAGTGTCCTTCCTATGTTTCCTCCTTGGTTGTTTCTTTTGAGGTTGTGATGTAGATGGTTGAGTAAGAGTGGGTGTGTGTTAAGGATCAGTATGCATTGCTGAACCTTCACCCTCTTCTTGTTGAGCTTGTACCATTATTGTAGGAAATAAAGGGGTGACTCTCCTAGAAAAACCTTTTCCTTCTCTTTTCATATTTGCAAAAATATTCTTAGTTTGACAGGGTGCATCATAAGTCCTATTGTAAGTAGTCATATCACCAACTTGTTTATCTAAAAAGACTTGCACAAATCTTGGATACATCAAGAATTTAACCCTACCTTCCAAGTTCTTCACCATATTATTAAAAATATACTTGGAAAAGTTAAATTTTTGATTGGTGGCTAAGCAGATGATTGTAAAGGCCATAGTGCTACTAAATTCGTTCCATACAGTAGTCTTAGCACTTAGGCATTGTAGAATAGTATGAATTAAAAACATCCACTTAGGAGAAAAGAATGCTTTGTAAAATGTAAGTTTCTATGTAAGTTTTTCATACCCCATTCTTTCTAGTTTTGCAAAAATGGTAGCATTGGGTAGACATTCAGTACCATTTTCATTAGCAAGTTAAAGATCTCTTCTTACAGATGCTTCAGTGATGATTACCTTCTTCCCATCCACTAGGGCTTGTATCTGCACTTCCCCATTGATAGTTTTTGCCTTAGCAGTAGCCCAGAACTACTTAATGCATGAAGTATAGATGGTGGGATTCACTGTTAGCGAAAATATGATAGAACTTGCATTCAGAAAATCAATAATTTCCACAAACCCACTACTTTCTTCAGGTTTCTCCGAAAACGCAACCAAATTATGAGTTTTAGCAAACATTAGGTTTGACATTGTGTTGGGTTTTGATGATTAATGATAAAATTAAGTTAGGGTTTATGATTAGAGAGTATATCAAAGTGTAAAATCGATCAAATGAGTGATTAAAACCCTTAATTGAAGTATTTATGAAAGTACCCTCAATAGCATTAACTTGAACTGACGGTAGTAAATTGTTGATCCCAATGAATTGATCTTTAACTCATTAGCTTGATGAAAGGTTTAGTATCTTTGGATAAATCCAAAATTACTAAGAATGAAACTTTAAGTTGAATGATATAAACTATGCGGAATCTAGTTTATACCACTAAGAAGAATAACAGTAAAGTATGTTTGACAAACAAAGAATACAATCAAAACAATAAGCTTTAATATATTAATACGAACACTCTTTGACAGTGTTAGGGTTTACAACCTTGAAGCTATGAAAATTCTATGCGTTTGATACATGTAACTCTATACCCTAGGACCTCCTTTTATACACCAAGGAGTCCTACAAGGTTTACAATACATTCCTAACTTATCAGGATCTTTTCTATAACAAAACGTAATCTTCTAAACAGATAAGTTATACATTCCTTCTTTACAAATATCTAATACTTATCTTTGTAAGTATTCTTATTCTCCACTCAATCTTTATCTCTTTTATGATATATCTTTGATGTTATCTCTGTCAGCATAATCCTTCCAGCAGTTGTAATCACTCAATAGTTGTATCTTTGTAACCAACAGCACTAACTGAGCATAAGCAGTAGTAAGTACCAGCAGTACTAACTTTATGCTAACAGTTGTAACTTTACTCTACCAGTACTAAGTTATACTAACCGCACTAAGTTACACTAATAGTGGTAACTTTTGTACTAACAGTAGTAACTACTTAGCATATTTCCAGTCTTTAACTCTGAGCAATCTTAACTTCTACTGATAGTAGTAACTTTACACTAACAGTAGTAACTAGCAGTAGTAACATTATACTACCAGTACTAACTACTTAGTATAATTTTCATTAGAACTACTAGATAGTACTGAGTTAACATGATAGTACTAACATATACCTGAGCAGTAGAAATTCTATAGACTTTAATTCCCAATAATCCTACCCTAAACTTGATGTTCATCTTTTGAATCTTTAAGTTTCTTCATTAAAATTCTTCATCATCATCAGCATCAGGAGGATTCATTCAAACACATCATTGACCTTTCTCTTGGTTTACCATAAGCTTTAATAGTTGATAGCACATTTCATTCTAGTAGTCAGCATGAAGCTTTTTGTTGAGCATATTGGTGATAGTTATTGGTGTGAGAGGATATCTCTTTTCAACTAACATAAAGATATGCATAGCTGATGAAAACCTTACATAGTGTACTCCACAGGAATCAAACAATTTCCACATAATCACTTTATATCCCTGTAGACTTCTCCATACTTCACTCTTATGTCAAGTTCAAACATCACCTTTAAGTCTCCCCATAACACCCTTTCATAACCATCTTCTGGTCTTGTATCACTATGCTTAACTTTAACTAACTTCCAAAGTGTTTGTAAATCTTCTCTGTCAATATCCTGAAGCATCTTGATTACTGAAGAATATCTCTTTGAGCTTCCATCTGCTCTTATTAACTAGTAGTGTCCAATTATCCCTTTTTTAATGATCTTGTACTCAATAATCACTAAAGGTTTGGTGGCTAGTGGTATAGCATCAATTACTATATCATTATCAATGACTATCTGCATATGCTTTTTCATCTCTTCTTCCTCAGGATCATCATCCTTTTTAATTTCTACCTGCTTATCTGTCTTCTGTTTCTTTGACATATCAGATTCAGGCTCCTCACTAGCTCTTTTAGATTTGCTTTCAGTTCTGTCTTTTGAGCTTTTCTCATCTTGATCCATAGGAAATGTATTTACCCTTTTCATCTCTATTTCAAACAATCTCTCAATCTCCTCATAAGTTTTATTCTTTAGCTGAGAGTGTTTGTAATTTCCCATATGCTTGAGATAGGTAGACATTTGATTCCTCTTTTAAGCTTTGGTGTGTGGCCGGTTTCTCTTGTCTTTAGCTCTTAGTTCAGCAAAGTGTTTCTTTCTCTTGTTCATCAGTTCCACAAACAACTTTGACTTTTCTTCAATTATAAGCTCCTCTCTTTCTCTTGCTTGAAGCCTTTCTACTAAAAATCTATCAGCCTCCATCATAGCTTGTTTATTTTCCTATAACTCAATCAAAGCTATGTTGCCTTCTTCTTCCTTTTTCCTTCTAATCGTTTCTTCTTCTTCTAATTCTGCTCGTATATTAGCATTAATTTTCTAGTAAGCTATTCATCAACAGTAATTTGATCTTTCTTCTTCAAGGGTCTTTCTGGCTTAATCATAATTCCCTTGCCTTTATCTTTAACTGAAGGTTGATTAGAAGAAACTGTTGGTTTATATGTTTGCTCATGCTCATAAAAGACAATGCCCTTTGCTTTTGGTCTTGTTACAACAGTAGTAGTAATTGAAGTAGCATCAGTTGTAACAGCTGTGATTATCTTAGGCTTTGCTGCTTTGATCTCAATCAAGGTTTATGCTAAAGTCAACTCCTTAATTGTAGTTGTGGGAACACTAATAGTTGTAACTACCTCAGTAGTTATAACTACCTTAGCAGTTGTAACTATCTTAGCAGCAACAGTATCTTTAACAGTCACCTTAGCAGCATTATCTTCAACAGTTACCTCCTCACCATAAAGATAACTCCAAACATTTCTTCATCATTCAACTGCTCTTGAGTTTCATTAATCAAAGTTACATATTCATCTTGATCAATCTCTGCTATATTCCTCCCTTGTTTGGATGAATCCACCTAATCACCTAAACTGTTCTTATCCTTAGAAGACTCAACCCTACTAGCAGCACCAAATTTTCTTAATCTCCTCAATCCTGTAGGTCTTGACCTTCTCTTCCTTTCAAGCTTCTTGACTCTTTTCTTCAAAGTGGCAATCTCCTTTGCTTGAGTAATCTTTGCTTTTTGTAAGTCAAGTACTTATTGCAATTGGGTACATAAAGCTATCAAATCAGTTGGTTGCATACTATCCTCACCACTGGGTTATGGATCATGGGAAGGTGTAGGTACATGGTCCTCATGTTTATACTTATCTTGAGGACTTTCTGCTTCCTTCCTCTGTTTCCTCCTAGGCTTTTATTTCTTCTGAGGTTTTGAGGAAGTAGATGGTTGATCAAATGGAAGGTTTAAATCCTCACCCACTTCTTCAGTAGCTTGAACCATCATTGTTTCAAACAAAGGTGTAACATTCCCAGAAAATCCATCTGCCTATCTTTTCATATTAGTAAAAAATTTCTTGGTGTGAGAAGATATAACAAAGGTTTCCTTATGTTTACTCATGCCTTCTACTTGCTTATCCAAGAATACTTGCAGAAATCATGGAAACAAGAAGAATTTAACACCTCCTTCTAAATTCTACACCATATTAGCTAGAATATACTTAGAAAGATTAAACTTTTGGTTATTGGCTAGACAAATAATGGCAGATGCCATAGTGCTACAAAATCCATTCCAAGCTGTTGTTTTAGCACTAAGACATTGTAGAATGGTGTGAATTAGGAACCTCCATTGGGGTAAGAAGAAGGCTTTGTAAAAAGTTAACCTTTGAGAAGGTTTTTCATACCCCATTCTAGCTAATTCTTTAAAAATAGTGTCATTAGGTAAACAGTCAGTACCTTCAACATCATCAAAATAAATATCACGTCTTATACTTTCCTTCGTGATGATTACCTTCTTCTTATCAACTAGGGCTTGTATCTAATCTTGACCATTAACCTTCTTCACCTTTACAGTAGCCCAAAACTATTTAATACATGAAGTATATATTGTAGGATTCACCGTTAAAGCATACTTGATAGGATTAGCATTGAGAAAATCAATTATTTGCTCAAATCCATTAGATTTTGCAGGTTTCTCTAAAAAGGTGACTAAATTGTGAGTTGCAGTGAATGTGGGTGTTGACATTGTGATGGGTTTTAATGATTAAAATTGAAATTGAGTTAAGGTTTATGGTTAGAGAGTATTTGAATGATTGAAAACAATCTAAACCCTTAATTGAAGAAATCGTTTGTATTTATAGAAAGTATCCTCAATAGCATTAACTTAAACTAGCAGCATTAAGTTAAGCCTAACAGTTTTAACTAACCCAACAAACTTATGCCTGGCAGCATTAACTTATGCCTAACAGCATTAAGTGTATACTTAGCAGCATAAACAAATACGAGCAGCAATAATGTAAGGCTAACAGCATTAAGTTAAGCTTACCAGCATTAAGTTGAAGTTGAGCAACATTAACATTAAAGCATTAGTAATCACCTCAATTTTAGTCTAAAAAGTTTCTCACAAACTCTCTTTCTCTTTTTAAGTGCACAATATCTCTCATTTCTTTTTCTTACCAATTCACTTTGTCTGTTTTTATATCATACAGTTCTCTTTCTATTTTTAACTCATAATTTCTCTCTTTTCTTTTGCTCACCATGTCAGATAATTTTGTATAATGTGCCATCAATTCCATAAGTTTCATACTATCCTCCCCACTTCTAAGTATATTACCTCTTGAGAGAGGTGGGTTATTGGACTTTTATGGATACAGCCTCAAACCTAGTTTGAGCATCTGCAACCCCCAATATGGTATATTGGCACCTAGGACCACTACCTGAATCAATTCCCTAAGGACTTGACTCATTAATTGTTTCCATGGATTGGGTCTTAATTTATGTCACCATTGTCCTGCTCTGCTTCAAAGCTAGAAGAAGTAGTGGCAGCCCTTTCCATTCTGTCACCTAACTCCTTATAGACAGTCTCATCTGCTACAAGATTAGTAGATCCACTAGACTGAGATATCTTAGTGGTCTTTCATTTGGTTATCCTTAGCCCAGCAACATTAAGTTAAACTGGCAGTACTAATATTGGCTCAGCAGTACTAAAACTAGTCTAACAGTATTAACTTATACCTTAATAGTTTTAACACTGTCTTCAATAATTATATAACAACATGCCTCTATTCATCACAAGCATACTAGAAAAGACTATATAGACATGTGAGAATTCATGAGGATCCATATTTATGTATAACCCATGAATAAAAATTAATAACTATTAATCCTCCCCTCAAGCAATACTTCAAAGATTAAGTAATCCAATGCTAGCAATAAGAAAGTTAAACCTGCTAACATCAAAAGCCTTTATGAGAAGATCTGCAACATTTCGGTCTGTGTGAATCTTGATCACTTGAATTAACTTTTTCTCATAAGAATCTCTGATGAAATGGTACCTTATTTTAATGTGCTTGGTCTTAGAATGAAACACTAGATTCTTCACAATACAAATAGTGTTTTTATTGTCAATGTAAATCTTGGTGTTCATGAAGTTAAATCCATAGTCAAGCATCTGCTTTTGGATCCATAACACCTGTCCATAGCAGGTAGCAGTAGTAACATACTCTGCTTTAGTTGTTGAGTTAGCAACTATTATTTGCTTCTTACATTGCCATGAAATCAACCTCTTGCCAAGAAATTGACAACCTCCTATTGTGAATTTCCTGTCAAGACTAGCTCCAGCATAATCACTATCAGAATAAGCTTCCAAGTCAAATGGTGAATCTTTAGGATACCAAAGGTCTAATTTTGGTTAACCTTTTAAATATTTAAAAATTCTCTTCACAACATTAAGAAGTGAAGTCTTTGGAGTAACTTGGAACCTTGCACAAACATAAACAGCAAATGTGATGTCAGGTCTAGAAGTTGTTAAGTACATCAATGAACCAATCATTGATATGCATAAATGAGCATCCACATCTTTAGCTTCTTCATCCTTGATCAATACTTTATTAGGCTCCATGGGAGTGCTTGCTATCTTTATGGTGGCAAAATCAAACTTTTTCAAAATCTCAGCCACATATTTGTCTTGGCTAATAAAAATTCCATCATGCTTTTGTTAAACCTGAAGTCCCAAAAAGAAAGTAAGTTCTCCTATAGAACTTATTTAGAACTTATCATGCATCAGTTTTTCAAACTCAATGCTCAATTCTTTCTTGGTTGACCCAAAGATGATATCATCAACATAAACATGTACTAGTAGGATATTATCTTTATGCCTTTTAATGAACAAGGTTTTGTCAATTTGTCCCCTGTCAATTCCATTGTTCAGCAAATAAGTTGACAATGTCTCATACCATGCTCTTGGTGTATGATGTAGTCCATAGAGAGCCTTTTCTACCTTGTAGACTTTATCCGGAAAGGTTGGATCCTCAAAACTAGGAGGTTGACAGACATATACCTCCTCTTCTATCTTTCCATATAGAAAAGCACTCTTTACATCCATCTGATAGACTATAAAATCTTTGAAAGAAGCATAAGCTATAAATAATCTTATAGCTTCAATCCTTGCTACTGGTGCAAAGACTTCTTCATAATCTATGCCTTTCTCTTAAGTATATCCTTGAGCAACCAGTCTAGCTTTGTTCTTCACCACTATGCCTCTTTCATCCTTCTTGTTTTTAAACACCTATTTAGTACCAATTGCCCACTTATCTTTAGGTAAATCAACCAATGTCCAAACTTTGAGTAGTTTAAATTGTAGAAGCTCATCATGCATTGCTTCCACCCATCTTGGATCTTTTAAGGCTTGAATTGGTTTCTTAGGTTCTATTTGAGATAAATAACAGGCAAATTGACAATTTTGAAAGTCTTTGTGATTTGTTCTCCTAAGCTGTTGAACTGAAGAAATCAAACCATGTTCTTCATTTATCTTGGACATTTATCTTATCTGCACAAGTGTTTCTAAACTGCCAATTACTTGATCTTTAGGATGATCTTTAAGAAATTTAGTGATAGAAGTATCTAGAACTGCATAGGATAAAACCACATTGTTCATATCAACTTCATCTTCCACATCTTCATCATGGTAAGCATTACCAAAGATTCTATTATTATCCATTAAAGACACATTTGGAACTTATGGAAGGGTAAATGCATTTTTGAAAGGAGAAAATTGTTGAAAAAGTTGCTCCTTTAATTCATTAGCAGTAATAATAGAAGGTCCAGCAGTATTAACTGGTGATGATAAATCATCATAATCAAATGATGATCCAGCAGTACTAATAGGTGTGCTAACAGTATTAAGATTATTAGTACTGTTAGTGTGTTTAATTTGCCCTTCCTCTTGAACTATCCTTCCAGACTCACTTCTTGGATTTTGTGCATCCTTTCCACCATTATCTGAAGACCTACTTTCATCCACTTCAGTAGGCTTTACTCTAGCATCATCATCACTATCCTTAGAACCTTAAGAGATTAATGGATCAGTTGTGCAGAGAGGTATAATGATGTACTCTTGTTCAGGTTCTTTATTCTTTTGAGCTTGACCTGCAACAATGTTATCTTTGGTTCCTGCATTATTATTAGTTTGATCTCTTGCAATAACTGGCACATAGTTCATAGATATTATCAAAGAATCGACATCAAAAAGCCAGTCTAGTCCATTTCCTTTTACATTAGGTGCATTTTCAAGAAATCTAATGTTTAAGGTCTCTTCTACTGTCTTGGTCCTTTTCTTAAATACCCTCATAGCCTTAATATTTATAGAATATCCAACAAAAAATCCCTCGTCGACTTTTTCATCAAACTTGCCTAGATTATCCCTTGTATTTAAGATGGTAACAGGACACCCAAAAGGTTTCATGAAGTCTATCAATAGGGGTCTCCCACGAATAAGTTCGTAAGGTGTCTTATTATGAAGCTTAATGACTAAGGCTCTATTTAGAACATAGCAAGCAGTGTTAACTGCTTCAGCCTAAAAGGTGGTTGGCAACTTAGAGTCAACTAACATAGTCCTTGTAGCCTCTATCAGAGTTCAATTCTTCCTCTCAACAACACCATTCTGTTGAGGAGTCCTAGCAACACTAAATTCCCTCTTAATCCCTTTCATATCACAGAACTGATTCATTACACTATTTTTGAACTCAGTTCCATTATCACACCTGATAACTTTTACTTTAAAATCTAGTTGATTTTCTAATCCTGTTATAAAGGTCTTTAAGATCCCACTAGTCTCATCCTTAGTGGCCAAGAAAAACACCCAAGAAAATCTATTAAAGTCATCAGTGACAACTAGGCAATAAGACTTCTTCATTAAACTCTTAACATTTATAGGACCAAATAGATCCATATGAAGCATATGTAATGGTTTGCTGATTGAGTTCACAAGTTTGGTCTTATAGGAGGTTTTATGTTGCTTTCCTTTCTTATAAGCAACACAACTATGATCATTTTCAAAAACCTTTGAAGGTAAACCTTTGATAAGGTTTCCTCTAACAAGTTTATTCATTATTTTAAAATTAATGTGCCCAAGCCTCCTATACCATAAATTAGATTCTTCAATTGTTGCCTTAGCAAAGAGGTAAGTTAAACCTCTAGTAGGGACAACACTCTTTAAGTCAATACTGTATATATTATCCTTTCTTGGAACTCTTAGCAAAACTTGACTTTTATCAAGTAGCATAAAGTTAGAAGATAAGACAAGACATTTAGTATCAGTAAAGAGAATATTATTCTTTTTGTCACACATTTATGACACACTGAACAGGTTATACTTAAGCTCTTTACAAAAGTGCACATTTTCAAAATCCAATGTTCTAATTTTGGTTTTACCTTTGCTTGAAATTCTACCTTTACCAAATCCAAAGGAAACAAGTCCACCATCATAATCTTCATACTCAGTAAGATAGGATTTGTTTCCTATTATGTTCCTAGAACAACCACTGTTAATTACTCCTTTTTCTTTATACTCCTTCTGTTGTGGGTTGTCCTGCACATACAATAAGAGAGTTAGGCTCTTTTGGGGATCCAAACCATTATTGACTTGCATTTACCTCGTGCATCAATGTAAGAGTATTTCTTAAAAGTAGTTGATGCACTACAAGACTTGGCTTTCCAAATCCAGCATGCTGAGGCCTTAACAGCATTAACCCTTTTTCCTATATTCTCACTTACAACTGTTATATGCCTAGCAGTACTATCATTTACACTAACAGTATTAACCTTTTTATTGAAAATACTATTTTTGTTTGCTAAGTACCTATTAAAAGACCTTGTTTTGTGTGAATATCCTCTTTTGAAAGCATTTAATTTTAGTCTAGGATGATTCACAGTTGTTTTTGGGTCAGCAGTATTAATTTGTCTGACAGTAGTATTAACACTTGCACTAGCAGTAGTAATTTTACCTGACCTGGTTAATACTACTTGTGGAACAAATTCTCTTTTATGGTAAGGGTATGTCAATTTATTTGAAAAATTTTTGTGATTCACCCTTTTTGAGTTGTTCCACACTAGTCTTACTACCTTCTTATCACATACATTATAAAGATGATCAAAACTACCACAAACATAACAAGCTTTATTGATCATTTTAAAGTCACTTCCTAGTCTTTGGGACATAAGATAGTTCCAGTTTCTTTGGTTCCCTCTAGGATGATGTTTATTTTGTTTAGGTATTTCAATCTTCTCTACTGTTTCCTTAGTAGATTTAACAAATTTAATGCTAGGTCTAACAGTTTTATTAGGTGTGAATCCTTCCTTACTATCATCATCAGAATTCTAATCCTCAATGATTAGAGGACAAAAACTGTTCTTCCTAACAGTATTAGTTTTAACTATACCTTTATCAGTAGTCTCTTGATTTGACTTAACAGTATTAACTTTACCAGTTGTAACATTAGAGACAACATCTATAAACTCACTTTCAACATGTTCATCTAAAAACATTAAATCAGGTTTGGGTGGCATAAAATTCCCTGAGTAAGGTGGGGAACTATATGATATCCTTTATTTGATCTGAACTTTTCATTCTCCTGAGTTTTTAACATGTTATATGTATTTACAAAACTTTTTACTTCAGGAGAAACTTCAGTAGAACTAACTGCATTGTATACTAGTCCTGTTTTAGACTTATCACACACTTGGTTTTCCAGCAACTTGTTCAAAGATTTAGATGAATTTTAAAATTTCTCTAATGTTAGCTCTAATTCATCTCTCTCTTTTTTTGCTTTCTCTAATTTCTTTTGGTTTTCAACTAAGGCATTATCTCTTAGTTTTACTTCTAGATTTAAAACATTGATTTTCTCTTCAAGTGCAGTCTCATTTTTCTTATAGTGAATTAATCTAGTTTCTACTGATTCTAAACCTGCTTTGTAAGAAATTAAATTAAACTGAGACTTTTTGTAATCAGAAGACAAATTATCATATTGCTCTTTAAGAGTAGTATAAGCTTTTACACAAGATTTTAAACAAGAATCTACCTTAGAATCTAAACTAGAAGAACTTCCTGAAGATGTATATGCCATCAATGCAAAGTTTGCTGGATGCTCTTCTTTTGCCTAGTAGCTCCAATTATATCCTCCAATTCCATCTTGAGCAATCAATGCATTTTCAGTGGTGTTTTCTACTGGCATAGTTTTTCTACCATAGTCTCTTCCTTTATATTCTTGATTCTTAGGAGCTCTGCATTCTCTTACAAAGTGACCATGTTTATGATAATTGAAACATTCCACTTTTGACCTATCAAAGCCAATTCTTTGACTATTCATATCCAAGTTCTTGCTTGTTCTCTTGATGAACCTTCTAGCTCTGATTGTTAGCATAGCCATCTTCCAATGTAAATCCATCTCTTTTAGATCATCATGATCAATTTGTTCTAGATCCCCTCTAGCAAGTTGAGGAAAGTGTGGCTGACTTGCAAGAAAAGCACATATTACAGCATCACTAAGGTTATTTACTATTGTAGAGTTAACAGTATTAACTTGAGTATGAGCAGCACTAACTCCTTTAGCAGTATTATCTATTTTAGTAGTGTTGCTTAAGGTGTTGAAGGATACAAAAGCTATATTTTGTGGATTTTGACTTGTGCTTGATGAACCTGAAAGTTCAGGTTCATAAATCTTTAAGTTGTTATACAAGTCATCCAAACTGATGGTCTCTAACTCTGCTTTGTTTCTCTAGATTAAAGCATGAGTCTTCCATTCAGATGGAAGACTTCTCAATAGTTTAAGGTTCATGTCCTCTTGCCCAATTACTTCACCTTGAATCTCCAATTGGCTAATAAGTTTTTGAAACTTATCAAAAGATTGATCCAAAGTTTCTGAGCTTGATGCTGTAAAGTTCTCATATTATTGCTTGAGAAGTGTCTTTTGAACCTTCTTGGATGCCTTGTTTCCTCCATACCTCTTCTCTATAGCTTCCATGAGTAATTTTGCATCTTGGTATGAATGAAACTTTCCTTGTTTGGAAGTGCCATCAATAGAGTTCCTCTTGCTTTCATCTCATTCCTTCTGTCAAGCTTTTCTTCTGCAATAGTAGGCTCATATTCCTGCTTAACTATTCCAACTGTTCTTTTCAATACTTTGTTACCACTCTTAATTACTTCCCATAGGGAGTAATCAGTCATAAGAAAGTACTGTTCTATCTTTATTAACCAGAGATCATAATCCCCTGGGTTGAGGATAAGGAGTTTTGCAGTCAGATTGGTAGTGATAGTTCGTGCCTCCATCTTATCACTATGAGATTGATTTGGTATGAATTCTTTGTATCTTCTTATTTAAAGCTTCACAACAAGCTCTGATACCACTTGTTGATCCTAATGAATTGATCTTTAACTTCTTAGCTTGATGTAAGGTTTAGTATTTTTGGATAAATCCAAAAGTACTAAGAATGAAACTTTGAGTTGAATGATATAAACTATGCGGAATCTAGTTTATAACACTAAGAAGAATAATAGTAAAGTATGTTTGACAAACAGAGAATACAATCAAAACAATAAGCTTCAATATATTAATACGAACACTCTATGACAGTGTTAGGGTTTACAACCTTGAAGCTATAAAAATTATATGCGTTTGATACGTATAACTCTATACCCTAGGACCTCCTTTTATACACCAAGGAGTCCTACAAGGTTTATAATACATTCTTAACTTATCATGTTCTTTTCTATAACAAAATGCAATCTTCTAAATAGATAAGTTATACATTCCTTCTTTACAGATATCTAATACTTATCTTTGTAAGTATTCTTGTTCTTCACTCAATCTTTATCTCTTCTCTCATATGTCTTTGATCTTATCTTTGTCAGCATCATCCTTCCAACAGTTGTAATCACTTAACAGTTGTATGTTTATAACCAGTAGCACTAACTAAGCACAAGCAGTAGTAAGTACCAGCAGTACTAACTTTATGCTAACAGTTGTAACTTTACTCTAGCAGTACCAAGTTATACTAACAACACTAAGTTACACTAACAGTGGTAACTTTTGTACTAACAGTAGTAACTACTTAGCATATTTCCAATCTTCAACTCTGAGTAGTCTTAACTTCTACTGACAATAGTAACTTTACACTAATAGTAGTAACTAGCAGTTGTAACATTATACTACCAGTACTAACTACTTAGTATAATTTTCATTAGAACTACTAGACAGTACTAAGTTAACATGACAGTACTAACATATACCTGAGCAGTAAAAATTCTATGAAGACTTTAATTCCCAACATAAATAATGCCTAACAGCATTAACTTTCATGAGCAGTAGTAAGTTATGCCTAGCAGCATTAACTTACACGAGCAGTAGTATGTTATGCCTAGCAGTATTAACTTACACAAGCAGTAGTAAGTTTATGCCTAGCAACATTAACTTTGAGTTACCAGTATTAACTCTAATTCAATTCCAAATAGCTTTTCCATCATCAGAGTAACATTTTAACTCACAAAAACTCTCTGTCTGTTTTTGATTTCTCTCATTTCTTTTAGCTCACTTTTCTCTCTGTCTATTTTTTATTAGCTCTCTTTCTATTTTTCAACTCACCACATCTCTTAATTCTTTTACTCACCAAAACACTCTATCTGTTTTTATTTCACACATCTCTCTTTCTATTTTTTAGCTTACTATATCTCTCAATTCTTTTTCTCACAAAATCACTATGTCTATTTTTCTTACACACATCTCTCTTTCTATTTTTAGTCTCACTAACACAATATTAATTATAACAATCAGTAGTAAGTATTACTAACAACATTAACATAGCAGTATTAAGTATAACTAGCAGCACTAATTATACTTACCAGTAGTAATTTAGTCCAACATAATGTACCCATAAATTATGCAGGAAAATTGTTACAGCCCGTGCAACTATTAGATTTCAAAATCAACATCAAGTTAATTATCCACATAAACATCATAGATTAGTTATTGTTATACATCCCACTACTTATAAACTACACAAAAGATTAACAAAAGTTTCAGAAATAGCAGGTTAACAGATATGAACAAAAGCTTTACTAATCTAGTGGCAACCAACATATGCTAATGCTAAACCATCTTCCTTTTACCTTTACTTGTACCTTCTTGACTTGCAGCAACATGTTTGTTGGAACTTTTTATACCAAAATCCTTTTGCATAATTTGTTGCCAAGTTCTTAACGATGCAAGCCCCAAGATATAATTCCTCACTAGAGGTGGTCTTTTAGCATCAATAGCATCAGACACCGACACTACCTTTAATTCAACATCACTTTCTACAGGTTTACCTCTAACAACACCTTTTGAACATGAACCTTTTTTGAACATGACCCTTTTTTAAAGACTGAATGTTTGTTTCCCTTAGAATAAACTGATGTTCTCCTAAGTTTACCTCAAAAAACATTACCTTCATCATCTGAACTAGAACTATCAAAAACTTTAAATCCTTGAAAGGTTTTGTTTTTGTAGATTTGGAGCATGAAACTTTTTGTAAGGTGAACCTTTTCTTCCTTTAACACTAACAGAATTTGAGGTATTTTTTGTAACATCTTTTCCAGGTTCCCAAGTATCATCAAAATTCATGTTGTGAGGACTATCAAAATCTGACTCCAATATTATGACTTCTACACTATCAAAATCACTTTCTACATGTTGACCTCTAACAACACCTTTTGAACATGAACCTTTTTTTGAACATGACCTTTTTTGGAGACTGAATGTTTGTTTCCTTTAGAATAAATTGATGTTCTCCCTGGTTTACCTTTAAAAACATTACCTTGATCATTTGAACTAGAATTATCAAAAAACTTTAAATTTTTAAAAGGTTTAGTTTTTGTAGATTTGAAGCATGAAACTTTTTTGGAAGTTGAACATTTTCTTCCTTTAACACTAACAAAATTTGAGGTATTTTTTGTAACATCTTTTCCAGGTTCCCAAGTATCATCAGAATTCATGTTGTGAGGACTATCATAATCTGACTCCAATATTATGACTTCTACACTATCAACATCACTTTCTACATGTTTACCTCTAACAACACCTTTTGAACATGAACCTTTTTTGAACATGACCCTTTTTTGGAGACTGAATGTTTGTTTCCTTTAGAATAAACTGATGTTCTCCTAGGTTTACCTCTAAAACATTACCTTGATCATCTGAACTAGAATCATTAAAAAACCTTAAATCCTTGAAAGGTTTAGTTTTTGTAGATTTGGCGCATGAAATTTTTGGAAGTTGAACCTTTTCTTCCTTTAACACTAACAGAATTTGAGGTATTTTTTGTAACATCTTTTCCTGGTTCCCAAGTATCATCAGAATTCATGCTGTAAGGACTATCATAATTTGACTCTAATATTATGACTTCTGCACTTAACATGTAGTTTATAAGTATAACAACATGAAGCCAATCATCTGTTAAATTATGCTTCAATATCTATCCAAACACCTCATTAATATTCAATATAATATTGAACAAAACAAACATAGAGGTGTTTGGTATGCTAAACTAGTACAATTCATTATAAATTATTTTTAACATGGTATAACTATACAATAAAGGGAATTGGGGTTCTTTTATAAAAGGTTACCAGGTAAGCAACTGTCTTTCAATTCATATAAATTATAAGTATAACAACATGAAGCCAATCATCTATTAAATTATGCTTCAATATCCATCCAAACACCCCTTTAACATTCAATATAATTGTAAAATCCAAATTTTGAAATTTTGAATTTTTCATTTCATTATATTAATTTTGAAGTATAACCTAAGGTATAATAAAAGAGGTTGGAAATAAAAACATTAAGTTATAAATTTTTGGAAATAATGGAATTTCAGTATAAAGTATTTAAATTTAAAAAAAATAATAAATAAAACCTATATGGCCGGTTTTAAAAAAAATAAAAATAAATATATTTTAAAATTTTTGATTAATTAGATTATTTGGTTTCCTTTTTAGTTAAAGCCTATCTCTAAGAGATAAGTATTAAAGGGTTAGGAAATATTTTATGTAATATTTTAAAAAAGGTAAAAAAATATTCCCCCCCCCCCCCTTTGACCCAATATGGCCAGCCTCTAGGTGTTTTAATACACAAAATCTTTTAAATTTTAATAAAGCACTTATATTAGGAAAAAAGTATGTAAAAAGCTAGGCATATCTTCAAATTTTGCAAGAACTTATTTTTGTCATTCCCTTCATTTTTCTCCTTTTTAAGCCGGCCTATCCTCCTCCCATACTCCATCATTCTCAAAAATTTCATCTTCCAAAATTTATGTAATCCTCCATTGAAGGTCCAAGCAAGAAAGAACAATATGTGGTTCTTGGTGTTTTCCTAAATTTGGTGAATTGGTGTGCTATCTTTTCTATTCTTTTATGTAATCCTTATGGTGTGATAGTGTTCATCTCATCCTCTCCATCCTCTATTGGTAATCATCTCATCTTTTGTGTTCTTGTTGTAGTCACCATGTTCTTAAACTAAATTTTTATATGAAATCATGATTTTCAAAAGGATTAATCTTAGGAACATATATGTTAAAGTTTTTCTATGGATAAATCTTTTGGAATATGGTTGATAAAATGTTATGAACCCTAATCAAACATTAAATGTGTTATAAATGAAAGATTACAAGTTTTGAAACCCTAGGATATGAATTAATGAGGATGATTGGTGTTTTTCTTGATTAAATTTTTGGGCAAAAATTTCGGTCATGTTAATCGGGTCATATCTCACTCATAAAAATTGATATTAAGATGATTCCTTAGCCTAAAGTGAAGTTCAATGAATCTAGTTTCTGTAAAATCTGGCCTGATGTTAATTGGAGGTCGAGAAGGTCGATTTTTAGATTTTACAAGATTAAGTGTCAATTCTAGAAATCAAATCTGAAAATTTCACTTGTAGTATTTGATTTGTAATTCGAAAACCATAAGGATTTAAAGGTTAATTTTTGAACTGGTAAAAATACATTATATTAGCTACTTCCCTATTTTTTCATAATTTTTCAAGATGTCTAAGTAGGGTAAATTCGTGTCAACTTTTCATAAGTTTCTGCCAAGCTGATTTCAGGACTGTTTTGGGTAACAAGGGTCATAGGGTCATCTAAAATTGGAAATAAATCAAACCCTCTATTGTGAACACTTTAGATACATTATAGAAGACCTGTGATTTTTGGTGTATTTTTAAAACATGATTTGGTTAGACTTTTAAGTAAGGAAACTTACCTAAAATAACTCGTAAATTTTAGAATATTTTTGGAAACCCTAAATAAGTTAAGTCAACTCTTATTTTTTGGAAAGTTGAGTAGTAACTTGTAAAACAAGTCAAGTAATGTAAATAAATATGTTTTTGTAGATCCGGTGACTCTTGTGTGATTTCCTTCCGTTTGTGCTCATTTCTTTCCGTGTGCATTCACTAAGGTACAGATATTTCGTCCTTTTAGTAAGGACCTCTCATGACTTGTCTCCTATTCGATTTAGTCACTTTGATTCATATGATACTATTGATATTCCATTTGATTTGCTATCCATGATTGGTTCTATTTGATACTCGTTGGCATTTCGTTTGACTCGATATCATTATTTGTGATCCTCTTTGATTACTATTGATTATGCCACTAGATTTGTTACCATAATTAGAACATTTGAAATCAGTTGTTTGCTATCCTATGCCTAACAACTGATTTCTAACTAGCCATGGAGGTACCATGGCCATGTCATTAATGCAATGATGGCATGATACTATCTCTCGTGGTGTGATTGGTCCACGGTGTTCCCTTTTTGTATGTGCATTGGATATGATTTGATTATATGTTGTACACTCGCCATAGTGCTTGTGTATATCTAGATATGACTTTGTTTTGTAAGGAGCGTATGGATGCATCCTAGGTACTTTGTTCTATTTTATTTTAGTGAACGGTGAGTATGTGCAATACACCCCGTTTCACATTTGGATACATCATGTCTGATCCACATGTGTACATGGACTATGTGGCTATATTTGTTAGGTCTATTCATGTTTCATGTGTAGACATATTTATTGGCTCGTGGGCATTTCCTTTGTTTTGCTATATCCTTACTCTTTCATTCTTCCTACCATATTCCTTGATCTGTATATATATCGTTGACATCTGTTTGACAGGTTTTCGTTATCCATTCGTTATCTTATCATTTACTTCATTTGTTATATTTTGTATATATCTGTTCACTGAGCGTTAGCTCAGCCGCGTTTTCTTTTCCTGCTGCAGGTGTTAAGCGGGAAGCTGAGAAATGAGAGAGGTGTGTAGGAAGAGTTAGAAGACCTACTCTAGAGAACCTTTATCTTTTGAATAATGATTTAAAGACCTTTATGTTATGAAGTTTTGCATTTAAACCCCTTATGTTTAGGCTTTTATACTTTTGGAAAGATATTTTGATTTTGGCTCAATAATTTATTAAATAAAGTCTTCCGCTTGCGTTATATATGTTCTGATGTGAAACCATAATGTGACCATTTGTCTCTCTTTCGGAGCGGGGTGTTATAATTATGGTATCAGAGCCAGGCTCGACCTGTAAGACCTAGGTTATGACCTGTAAGGATTGGGTAGACATTAGGCTTCCGTTCGTATTTTGACATTCCTTTCGTATTTTATTATTATCGCTTCCTATCATATTTTATCTAAACCCTTAATCGTCTTCGCTGTTTCGTTTGTTGATTAATTAGATGGTGAACACTTGTCAATCTACCCTTGAATTTTCGGGTCCTGTTTTTGATGAGGCAGTGCAGCGGGCAGTCAATGCGTTGCTACCTGGTCTCACTACCCAGCTCACTAATGAGCTCCGTCAGAGTGGCATTGGAGGAAGTGGGGACTAGCCCCCAACCATCCACACTTGGTTGGAGAGATTTGGAAAACAGAAGCCTCGATCTTTTAGCTTCGCTACTACTCCAGTTGATGCAGAAAACTGGATTACCCACATCGAGAAGCTGTTTGAGGTGTTGGGATGTGCTGACGAGTTTAAAGCTAGGCTGGCTAGCTACAAGTTTGAAGGTGATGCTCTTAGTTGGTGGAAGGCTTTTAAACAAGCCAAGGGAGGTGAAGCATATGTAGCAACATTATCATGGAAGGACTTTCGTGAGATTTTATTTTTGTAATATTTCCCTATGTCTGAGCAGGAGAAGTTTGAGAGGGAGTATCACACTATTCGTCAGAGAGAGGGTGAACTCACTGGTGAGTTTATGTAGCGATTTCTCAGGTTGGCAGGTTTCGTTGAAAAGAAAGCAGGTCCTCTAGAAGAGCAGGCTAAACATTTCAAATGGGCCCTTTGTGACTGGATTTTAGATGGGACTGTGAACACGGAGTTTACTGATGTAGCTTAGGTAGCTAATGCTGGGAGGAACATTGAGCTTCTTCGTGAAAGGGGCGGTTTGAACAACAAAAGAAACCGTGATGGAGATCGTATTCAGTCTGCAGCTAGGAATAATAATCAGAGGGGGTACGATCAGAGAAGGTCCGATGGGCGTGGTTATGATAGGCAGAACAACAATCAGAGGAGTTACGATCAGAGGGGAAATGATGGTAGGAGTTATGATAGGCAGGGTGGTAATAGTGGTCAGAGGTCTTATCAGCAGAATCGGGATCAGCAGTACAACTGCTCGTCTGGGTCTTCGAGTCAGAAGGGATATACTGACTGATCGTAGTCAATAGTATATATATATAATATAGGTAAATTGGTAATAAACAAATTCACAAATAAAATATAACCTTGGAAGTATCAACTTCGAAAGTAACCCTTCTAGTCATTTCCCGGGTCATTTTTGTTTCTGCGAGGCGTGAATTGAACTTTTTGTTTACATTTATGATCGGGATTTTGAATGGATTAAGATTTTTGATTTTGATTCTAATTTTTAAAAACAAAATTTAAAAGCATATAAAGTAAATTCACAAATAAGGCAATAAACCAATAACAAATTTAAACCTAAAATAGAAACGTTAACGGAATAAAGAAACGCGACAAATTAGGCAACTAAATCAAATTTTAACCCTAAAAATAATGGAAAAAATAAAAATGGCAATTACAACTATTATTTTAAAAATAAAGAACATACCTAAGCTACGGGAAACAAGCAAAGGGATGATAATGAGTCCTAAACATATTATGGCAATAGGAACATAAACATAAATGAAATAAAGAGATAAGTAAAAAAATAAAGGTACCAAATATGATGAAGAGTGCAAAAATGACGAGATGAGACCCGCTCCATAAACCACGAACCAAATCCATAACCAGCCGAAACTCCAACGAAAATAACACTACTATACCGAATAACAAATCGAACCAACTTAGGAAATTTTCTTCAACTCGTTCAAATGATTACAACGTAAACTAAATCTATTGCAATAATTCGAATGAAAGTAAAAAAAACAATAGCATAAATTTTTTTCTCAATCTAAACTACCACTATGTATATAAAATGAAGATAAGATAGATATGTGCTCCACTATACGCTATGTCCTATGAAAAGAAAAGATAAAGAAAATGAAAGAGCAAGAAATGAAAATTTTGATCAAAAATAATATGTCAAAAAAAGTGATGTACGTCTGCTGCTATTACTACTATCTACTATAAAAAAAAAAAAATAAGATAAATAAAATGAAGATAAGATGAGATCCCATATGCGAATGTCTGCTGCTCTACTACTTAACTATTAAAAAAAACGAAAGATGAAAAGAAAAGATAAGATATTCTGCTGCTATTCTATTTCTACTTCTACGAAACTAAAACCAAAGCTACAAAAAAAATGTCCCCATATTATTTTGATCTCAATAAGCCACGATGGAAAAAAAAAACGGAAAAACAATCGATAAAAAAACAATACCAAACCTGGGAAAATTATCCCAACCTTCGAATCATTAACAAACATCATTTCGGAAACATACTTCAATAAATTAAAACGGATCGTAACATATTAAATTCAAATATTACAAATCTCCGAATGAAAGAGTGCTTAATAAAAATAATATAATCTACTCCTACAACTAGAAATAAAAAATGGAAGACAGAAATGAAAAAAAGATACATCACATGGCTGCTGCGTTGCTATTTATAAGCTGAATGTAGGGACATAGGCCAAGATTCTTTCTTCATTAAGCTCCAACTGGGCCAAGTCATTTCTTTGGTCTTGGCTGAGTTTGTTAATAGGTTTTGCTTCAATTGGGTTTTAATAAGTATGGGTCGGTCCGACTCATATAAATGGTGTCGGGCCGGCCCAATAAAATATAAAGGTACCGTCGGACTTGTTTTCTCGTGCTCTTTCCAGTCCCATACTCGATTTTGTCCGGTTTTTACCTTGTTTTTTGTCTTTTTGTGAATATCCGTTACCTGCACAGTACATAACGCAAAACAAGCAAATATTTGGCATTTTGTGTCCATTTTTTGTCATTTAAGCTCGTTTTATTTAGAAAAAAGTATGTGTATTTAAGCACATACCAAATCCCCTCATACTAAACTATTGCTGTGTCCTCACGCAATGAAATAAATCAATGTTTAGAAAACTAAAAATTTCAACTTCGTTAAATTAAATACTTTGAAAAGTAGCAAACTGTAAAATTAAAAGGGATTAAGAAATTACCAGCTTTTTAAACACTCCCCATTTTTACCATTTTCTTTCTTTCACACATATTTTTCTTATTATCCATTATATACAACATGATTGACTTTCATTATTGAAAATTACATTTAGGATCATTGAATAAGAAACACCTCAATCCTAAGGTGCCCTAGAAGGATAAATTCATCGTCCTTGATTTTTCACTTATTCCCAAACTAAGCTTAAAACGAGGTCATTGTTAATTACAAGTTGGGATGCTAACGCTACTTATATTTGCAATTTATGTAGAACTTTTCCTCCCGACAGATATTATCCATTAAGGTGTGTGTGCTCAATTCGAATTTTGACCATCGAACCCACGTTTTTAGATAGTTATAAACTTTCCAAGCTCCACGTTCCACTTTTAGTTATATGAATTCAAACGTGAGATTGTCCCATGTAGCATCATTTCTTCTCGGCACATCCTAACCTCGTCGGCTAAGTGACCGGGCTTTTGACACCCCACAGAGAATACTGATCAGAATTAACAAATGTCCGGTTTCAAAGTTTTGTAGGGATTAACAAGTTTAAGTTCAAAAGAATGTTTAAATTTTAGAAAAAGACATTTTCTCTTTATTAATTAAGCAACATATACTAGCAACATTATTATATTTTTTACATCATTTTCTTTATTTTTCATCTTCTTCATTTTTTTCATCATTCTTTTTTTTGGCAACATTTATATTTACACCGTACACAGAAACACATTTTTGATCAAAAACTCTTAGTTATCAATTCATCGATAAAGCTTTTTACTCTAAAAATATTGATCTTTAACGAACTTTTAAGTGTGATAAAACTCTAACTTGTCTTTCAAAAAGAGCACGTATTATTAGTCATTTTAGAAGCTACTGGGAGAAAAAGCCACAAATTACACTCATGAGCTTTTAAGATTTCCAACTAATCATTGCTTAGCATTCCAACTTATATTTAACTCTATCATTTTTCGTTCTTCGCAAATTTAAAATCTTTAATAAAAAGATCCGCGAATGCTTAGCCAAATAAAATTAATCTTTGCATATTTAAAGTCATTTATGGAAACTTGCAAAATCTTGGCTTTTTGAGCTAGAATTCACATTTTAAAGCTTCTTGTATAAAAGACTAGCAAAAGCTTATACGTTTATAAAGGTTAAGGGAGTAAGCAAGAGCTCAACATGCTCGGTCAAGTCAAAAATTATTCTTATTCTCACCAGCAGAAAGTCAAAATTTATGATAAACACTTATTTTATTTTTGCATTTTTTTTAGATTTTGGCCTGAAATCACATTTTTTGTATTTTTTTGGTAAAACGGGGTTACGTGAAAGACATAGACAAAAGCAAGTGGGATTAAATCGATAGTTTCCCCCCTCATACTAGAACGACACATTGTCCTCAATATGGGGGTGCCACCCCCCTTATACTAATTTCAACGCATATTCCTAATATAAAAGGGAATCTCATGTAAATCTAAAGCCGTTTATTAATTATGCCAAAGATTAAACGTTAGTCAATAAGATCAAGGATATAGGATTCCAAAAATAAGCATGCAAATGGATGAAGATCGAGTGAGCGTTGGACAAAACCACGGCACGAGAGTCTTCATAATCTGGGGAATCCTGCAATCGTCACAGACAAAAAAAAAGGAGATTGGAAGAGGCGAGCCCCCTCACGTCATATTATTTAGAAAATAGAAAGAAGACAGAAACACGGGTTGCCTCCCGAGAAGCGCTTTGTTTTTGTTAACCGAGTCGTGAGCTTGACTCGATCCCCCATACTTGAGCTGGTCAAGGAGGGTATAAATGGAGATAAGGAACATCCAAGATAGGAATGTCCCCTTCATAAATCATCATCGGACTTTCAGAATCATTAATAAGCTGAAAAACTTCAAAGCCCCGATGAGATAAAAGAGGAGGAGATTTCTCCTCTTTTGGAATGAGAATTCCATGATTGAAAACTTTGTCCACGTTTTTGGATGAAAATAGAAGCAAAGTGTCAAACACTTGATAAAGGGTGGGAAGGGTGGTTAAAACATTAGGCACATAACCATAAAGTTCTCTTGTCGAAGTATCTGAAATATCATCCATCACTTTTGTAGTCAAAACTCCCGGATCGGGCTGATACTTAAGAAAAATATTATCCTTTTCAGAGTCATAGCCGTCACTATCAATACCCGGTGGTATTGAGTCATCTGAAGTAAAAAAGTATCGATCTCCTCCATAAGAGAGTCACTATCCTCGACGGGGATAGGAGATTGAGAGAAAGACTTAATAGAATTTTCATAATTAAGTTCTTTTGGCGGTCGAGGAGATGAGTTATCATATAATAACTTCTTAATTAGACGAATATCTTCCTTCGGATCAAAGTTGGTTTCAGCAATTCCCGATGGAATTGGATTGATAGGAGCGAGCTCACCGGCGAATTCCTCGAGAAGGAAATCAATCTTAGGGGAAGTTATCACGGTATCTTTATTAAGCAATGATTCTATTAAATTAGATTCAGCATTAAAGTGATCATTTTCATTTCTCGATAGAACTAAATCGAGATCTTCTAACACTTCATTATAAAGCGGATTAATCTCACCAGAAAAGATTTCTTCATCAAATTCGAGAAGAGGGTTCGAGTAAATTTTAAAATTTTCTACCGGAACATTCTCCTCATAAAATGACTCGTCATCACTAGAGGTAACATCGTCGTTAGAATCAAAGAGAGGATTTGAGAAAATCTCAGAATCATTGTTAAAATCAGGAGAGTTATCACAAAAAGGTAAATCACACTTGCTTACGTAATTGGATAAATCCTTGGACTCACTTGGAGTTTGGACAAGGTCCTTAACACTAGACTTTATTACTTTATCCGATTCCATTTCCGGAATGGTGTCAAGATGCTCATCCTCCATTATGAGAGAGTCCGTAATTGGCGAGTCGAATGCGATTGCTATAGGGGAATTCTTATAATAATCTCTTATTTGAATAGAACACTCCTCTTCATCATCATCATCATCGTCGTAGCAAAAAGAATTGAAATATTGCGAAGGATAAGTACTAAGATTAGCCACCTGCTCTAGTTGCTGAAGTTTTTTCTTTTTATTAATTTCAATACTCATTCCATTGAAAGTTTCCTTAAGCTCATTAATCTTAATCTCAATATCAATCTTCCTATTACGATAATCCTTTTCATTAATTAAAGTTTTCATTTCATCTAAATATTGCTGCTTCATATCCTCCATATCTTGGATACTCATTTCTTAAGGAGGTTGATGAATGACGGGAAACTGCGGGGGTTGGAATTGGTCAAAACCGGAAGAATTAGAATTATAGCAAAAATTGGGCTCATAGAAATTTTGATTCATCGGTTGACATTCAAAATTCGCATGAGGACCCCCGCAGTCTTCACAACAAAATATTGTTGTGGAAAACTTGGTGAAGTTTGTCGAAAATTATCAAGGTTTTGATTAAAACACGGGTCCTGATTGTAAACAAACAAAACTTGTGAAGAACAATCGTGACCATAATGAGCGTCGTTCCCACATAACTCACAAGTAGAACATGGACATCCATATTCATCACTCAGACTTCCACAGAAGAAACAGACGAATTGGTCGGATGATCCCATGAGAATTAAACCATTGGGAGATAAAGAAGATGGACATCCATATTCATCACTTAGACTTCCACAGAAGAAACAGATGAATTGGTCGGATGTTCATAGAGAATTTAATCCTTTGGGAGATAAAGACAGTATATTTTTGATTTTTTTTTAGTATTTATAAAAAAAAACATAATATTTTTGGTAACGGAAGTTAAATTGTAGGACCGATAAATCAAAGGTGTACGGTAGCTCTCTAGATAACTCGTAAATAAAAATTATTTATTTTTATTTTATTTTATTTATTCGTTGGATCAGCTCTCCTTATACCTCTCTTATAGCTCGTAATCTAAAGGTGAGCTGATTTAACAATTGACATAACGGTTTCTTTTGTTATTTTTTTACTTATTTTTTTATTTTTGATTACTTTATAATATAATTTTTTTCTTTTTTTTTATACGAAAATATTCACAAAAACAAGAATAACTTTGAGGAAGGATCTTCAAAAAACAAACTTCAAACGGTAACTTGAAATTCGTAACACAGCCTCTCCGGCAGCGGCGCCAAAAATTGATCGTAATCAATAGTATATATATAATATAGGTAAATCGGCAATAAACCAATTCACAAATAAAATATAACTTCGGAAGTATCGACTTCGAAAGTAACCCCTTCTAGTCGTTTTCCGAGTCGTTTTTTTTCCTGCGAGGCGTGAATTGAACTTTTTGTTTACGTTTGTGATCGGGATTTTGAATGGATTAAGATTTTTGATTTTGATTCTAATTTCTAAAAACAAAATTTAAAAGCATGTTGATAAAATATAATGCCTAAAAACATTATTAATATTTCTCACATCCTTATATTTTGATGATTACAAAATACAAAGACATTAAGTAAAAATTAAAATATAAATAAGTAACTAGGAGTAAATATTCATTTTATAATTACATCACTTTAAGGTATGAATAAACAAATGTCTAATGCATTTTATGATCAAAGGAAATTTTTATAAAATGTTGTAAACTTTTTATAAACATCACAAAACATTTTCTACATTTAAAATAAATGTTTTTAAAACGAAAGCATCTACGAATTTAAAAACGTTATCGGGGACCTAAAAACCTAAATTATGAAATTTTAACCCTACGAGTGCAAATCTAATTTTCCTAAGTCCTATTTGATAAAAGAAAATTTTAAAAAAAAGAATTATATTTTTTTGATTTTTATTTTATTTATCATGATTTAAAAACTGATTTAAAGAAAATTAATTATTAAAAATAGTAAACTAAATTATAAAATTCTAGAAATTTGCTGGAAAATACTTTGACTTAAGTAAAATTTAAGAAAAATAAAAAGATTGAAAAAGCTGTTTAGAATAAGCAGATAATAAGCAAAAATAAGCTGAAAGCTAAAATGGAAATGCAAGCATATAACAATAGTTGGTTGGGACTATGACAGATAAGTCCCAAGGGCACGTTTGGTAGTGAGTGTGTGTGTTAAGGTGTAGGTTGGTTGAGGTCAGGGGTTCGAGCCGTGCTTCCCCTGACTTCCCAATTAACCTTTTTTTTATTTTGCAAAACTTTCTTTTTGGAAAAGCTTTAACTAAAATAAGTATTTTTTGTAAAACAACTTTTTATAAAACTAAGAAATAAGCTAGAAAATAAGCAAAACAGTTTTAAGAGCAAAACACTAAACACTTAAAAAAAACTGAATTGACTAATTCTAAACTAAATAAGCACTTAAAAGCTAAATAAGCTAAACAGCTTTAAGTACCACCCTAATAGTCAACAATGAACTAAATAAGCTAATCTAAATAAGGCCATAACTCTGAATTCCTAAAAAAAACTTTTACTAAAAATGTTTATAGGCAGCCCAAAGAAGGTACATTTTGGGGCTTTATTTTAAAACCTTCAAATAGATTATTTAGAAAAACTTAAAATAAAATAGTCTTAGTTCAAAAGCATATTTAAATTTAAGAAAAAGATATTTTCCCTATATTTATTAATTCATATTTACTACACTTAATACAATTATTCATTCTTAAGGAAATCCTCGACCCTTTAGAAGGCTGCAACATCGGTTGTGAGCTGGCAAGATGCAGCAAACTTTTATCAGTCTCGGATTATTATTCTTACTATGGGCTTTCTTTAGAAGGCTGCAACATCGGTTGTGAGCCGGCAAGATGCAGCAAACTTTTATCAGCCCACAGTTTATATTTATTACTTATCATATATATTTTTTTCATTTTTCATCATCATTTTTTTTTCTTTTTTTTAATGATATAGAGAAGACTTCTTTTTGAAAAATTCAAGTATAAATTTGAACTAAGGCTAAATTTTTTGCTATATACTACATAAAAATTATTGATTTAAGTTTAATCTCCAAAAATAGCACGTATATTAGTCCGGTTAGAAGCTTATTGGAGAAAAAGTGACAAATTACACACATAAGCTCTTAGAGGGGGGGAAGAACTGGTTGATGAATTTGGATACAAGATCGTCCCAAGTTTGAATGGATCGAGGGGGTTCTTTTTCTAGCCATATTCGGGCTGCTCCCTCGATAGAGAATGGAAAAAGCATAAGCTTAATCGTAGCAATTGGAACATTGGGGACCCTCATTGTGGAGGTGATCTTGTTGAAGTAACGGATATGAGCATGCGGGTCTTCTTTGTCATGACCGAAGAACTGTTTGTTCTGGACAAGATTGATTAACCCATGCTTTAGCTCGAAATTGTTTGCCACAATTTCAGGAATAAGGATTGCGTCCTCGTACCCCTCGGTGGGTGCTTGGAGCAATTGAGCCATAGTTCGAGTGTCTGCCATTGGCTCTACGGTAGGATCTTCCTGAAATGGGTATTCTATACGAAGAGGTTCGATAACAACTGGCGGTCCTTCTGGTGGAGGAGGTCGCTGCTCACGAGACTGAGATCGAGTGCGCATGCACAAAATGGAAATAAATAAATAAAAGAAGTTACACTAATTTTTTTGGATTTTTGGATTTAAAATATATTCACAGTCTATTTTAAACGGACAAGAGATAGACAACTTAAGCCAAATAATCAATCTTACTTCACGGTAGCTCTCAGAATGAAAAACGCACAGGTGAGCGGAGGAGTAGGAATAGCGCGAAGCTTATTTCTCCTTTCGGGTCGTAGTTCCTAGGAACAACCCTCCTTAAACTCACTTTATAGTTTGTTAATCAGAATGAGGTGAGCCGTATATCGTAAGTGACACAGAAGGCAAGTTTTAAATCTTTGGTTCGATTGGGAACTCAGCAGTTCACCGGAACTTATTATGATAATACCTCAGTGGAGAATATTATATTTTGGTATTTTACCAATTAGTGAATTTTAATTTTTATGGAAAATTTTTTTTTTTTTTTTTTTTTATATGATATGTACTAATAAAAAGAAAAGAAAAATATTTTTGTGTTTTTTAATATGATATATTAACAGTTATTTAATATGAATATATTAATACAAATAAGTTCCGATCAAAGTCGATAGAAAACGTAGCAAATGCCTCCCCGCAACGCGCCAAAAATGATTCGCCAAATAGTATACGAAATATTAATACTACTAGGCTAATCAATGATACAAAGATTCCGGAAGGTATGATTCCCGGGCGAAAAAATAGTCCCAACGAGGCTGCAATTGAAATTTATCCTGGTTTGAAGAGAAATTGACTGATGGAGAATATATGATATGAACACCGATATAATTACAACTAAAATTAATTAAATAAAACCTAATTTAATCTACGGGTAACAAGCAAAGGAAATGGGGATCTTAAATACTACGGGAAACAAAATTAGGTATAAGGAAATCCTAAAATTAAATCTAAATTAAATACGGGGAACAGAAAAAGGTATCGGGAAACCTAAATATTAAAAATTTAGAAAATAAATGCTAAATTAAATTAAAAATCAAAATTAAATCCTACATTAACTATATCTTGAAAATAAAGAAAACTAGAACTAAAACGGAGTGTCGTTTGAATGTAACACGAAAAGAAACGTAAAACTTACCGGCTAAAAACGGGTCCCTAATAAACTGAAATTTAAGAAAAGTTAAGCCTACAACACTAAATTATATTTTTCCTAGTTACTAAATGAAAAAGAAAAATTTTATAAAAAAGAAATATATTTTTTTATTAATTTTTGGATTTTTTATGAATTTTCTAAGATTAAAAACTAATTAAAACTAATTAAATATAAAAAGTCAGAAAATATAACTATAAAAAATCTGAAAAAATCAAATTAAATAAAGAAAAAGTTAACAAATCTAAAAATATAAAAATGCCCAAATTTTACTGTTTTAAATTAAAGTAATTAAACTAATTAATATTTAACCTAAATTAATTATTTAAATAACTAAATGCTAACAGCTGTTAAGCTAAGGGGACTAACAGAGTAAAGCAACAAGGACTAACAGTGAAAGGACACAAGGACAAACAAGGTAACAGGCTAACTAACCACAGGGACTAACACTGTTAACTAGAAAAGAGAAGTTAAACTGAACAGTCACCCTGTAGAATGACTCCCGAAACAAAGTGGGTCCCAACAGCTTATTTTTGAAAACTTACAAAAGCAAACTTACTCAGGGGCTTAAGGGGAACATTTTTAATAAAAGCACTTATGACTTTTAAGCACTGAATAAGCCAAAAAATAAGCTTTTGGGGCTGCAAAAGTTAAATAAGCTTTTTAGCTTATTTTTCTTTCTTTTGGGGGTTTTTTTTTTATTTAAAGCTCACAAGATAAGCTACAAACTATGGGAATAAGATACTAGGCTAAGGAGTCCCTAAGATAAGCTAAGGATATCTAAATAAGCCCTAAAGTATGCTGGAAATAAAATAAGCTATTCTAACATTATAATATAAAACAGAAAAAAGTGCTACATGTAAGCTACTATTATTAAGCAAAGCTAAAGGCTGAGATAACCTATGAAGATTGTGGGGAATAAAAGAACTACCTATAAGCCTGCAAAGAAAAGACCAAAAGGTCCCAAGGGCATATAATCAAATAAGCTAAAAAAGTGGTCTGAAAATGAGTGTCCTAAGCAACCAGGGGAGGTACAAACAGTGGCAAGGGAGCTTTTTAAGCTTATAGAAATAAGCTCAATGAGCTTTATTAGGCCAAAACCAACCTCAAACAGAATTAAAGGGTGTGTAATTAAGCTTATTTTCAAAAGATGAACCAATGAGGAGGATTAAAAACTGCTGATAAAGGGGCTTTAAAATGCTATTTCTCAAAAATGACAAACCACCCTTTGACTTAAACTTAGTCAAACAAAAAGGACAGCACAAGGGTGCTTACTTTTTGGTTTCTATGTAACTCAAGACAACACAAAAATAGAAGTGCTTAAGCTGTTTCAACAGCTTAAGCCCTTATAGTACTTTGGCTCACTTGAAAATTTGAAAGATCTATGAAACAGATACCTAAACATTTATATTTAACTTAAAATTTGTTATTAAAAAGGGCTAATGAAGCCTACACACTCAGCCAAAAGTGGCTGAGTGCACTTGGTCCATGCAAAACCAACAAATGCCCCCATATTTACCACAATGCCAAACACACCCTAAAAATTATAGTACAAATGCCATTTTAAAACTGAATTTTGGTGAAAAGAGGCCAGAAAAATGATAACAAGTGAACTCTTAGAACGACGTTTAAAACACATGTTTAGCAAGTTAATTAAACTGAATTTAAACAACTAAATGAATAGATAGAATTTTGACAAGTGCAATTATCACAAAAGCTCTTAACTTAGATATCTCTCTCCTGAAAATAATACAATGAAATCTTTAAAAAAACTGAGATGCAATAAATTTAAAGCAACTTTAAAGCATAATTTAAACTAGAGAAAATAGGTAAAAAACAAGATATTGTGATTCGGCTTGCCTCTCTTCTATTATAGAGGCTCAATGCCTGGGCTGTGTATGTAGGTAAGTGGAAGCAGCATACTCAATCCTAGCCCTTTATTGGCTTTACACCATTCTCAGCCATGGATGTGGACTTCGGGTTGAGTGAAATGAACTGGAAAGGGTTTGTAGGGGCATTGGGTGTGGGAAATGATATGGGTGTGCCTGTGGAGAACTTTGGAGGTGGTTTGGGTAAAAAACATGGAAATGGCTGGAACAGGTTTTGGCGTTTACGGGGACACAGTACAATATGTATGCAGGTTTAAACGGTATTCATTGGGGAAGATGCAAGTTTAGTCCCTCTTCATTCTCCTACTTTTATTTAAATATTTTTACCTATTTCTTTGGCCGGTTTTTATAGTATATAAAACAAGTTTGGAAAGTAACATTTTTAGTCCTTGTGGTTTATTAACAAAAAGAATTAAAAAGGTTTTGGTTAATTGCAATTCCAGTCCCTGCTGTTTATTAACTAAAGAAATAAAGAAAGTTAGGGAGAATTGCAAAATCAGCCCTTGTGGTTTATTTAAACCATTTTTCTCTTTATAAAACACTTTTAAAACTTGGCATTTTTGGCCCCTTTTCTTTATATTTTTCATTTTTCTTTTATAAAACAAGGTTTAAAATAACAAATTTGGTCCTTGTGTTTTATAAAAAAGTGTATTGGGCTTTTGTTGGGCTTGGGCTTGTATTGGGCCCACTGGGTTTGGGTTTGGGCCCAATAAGGTTTAGGCTTGGTTATTGGGCTTTTTCAAGCCCAATAAGGTGTGTGAGTGGGTTTTGTGTGTACAATGGCTGAGATTGGCTGTAACTGGGCTAGGATTGGGCCTTCAAAGTCTTCACGGTCTTTGTCAATTGCACACAAATGGGCTGTTGTAATTGATTGAGGGCCCATTTGGTCTTCACAGTCTTCATAAATATACTATTGGGCTTTCCCGGCCCATCAGATGGGTTAAGATTGCATCCAACAGTATTCTTCAGTTCCGACTCCGGTTTGACTGCTGATTCTTCTGTATTGACTCTGACTTTGGCATTTTTGGACTTTGGCCTTGATTTTGCACAGTCTTTTCCATTCCATGCTCAGTTTTGTCATTTTGGCTTGGTTTTCTGTCTTTTTGTTGATATCCACTTCCTGCACAATACAAATGCAAAACAAACATATATTTGGCAGTTTTTGTCTGTTTTTGGTCATTTAAGCTCGTTTTTAGAGGTAGAAGATATGTGTAATTAAGCACTTATCACATAGATGTTTATTAAAACTGATCGGTTGTCATGAGCTATTTGCGTAAAATAAAATGAAGTTGCTAACATTGCATTTGTTTGCCTTTTTTCTTGAGAACAAACAATGTGTTCCCCAGGTATTTACTTATTGTTTTAGATTTTAAACTCTCTGATTTCACTCAACTTTATTGTTGACATTTTAAACAAGTTTTATCCCACAGGTAACCAAGGTGAAGGCAACTATGCGTGGAGGTGTCGTGCGTGTTGTGATGGATTTTATATGAAAGACCTTCTTGTGTGTTCCGGTCCTTTCAAAAACATTATTTGATGTGGTGTTATTAAAATGATATCTAATATTATGAAACACATAATAGCTATTATCATTGTAGTAATAAACGGATGTTGCAATTCTGTGGCCTAAACTCAACCTTTAAACTCTGAATATTAGTGGAACACAATGTTTGTACACCGTCTTATTTGAGTCTTTTTTCAAAATATCAATGGTTACTGGATGCTATTTAGTAACACCAAATTGCTAATTTCCGCTACGCAATCCGATGCCCCTCGAGGTGGGTGTTACAACATATCATGCACATTTCGAATAAGTTTTAGAATTTGGTGATAGTAATATCGAAGATGAATACGAGGACAATATGACCATTTAAGGTAGAAGCCAATCAATGCGAAATGGATTTGAATTGAGCCCACGATCCGTTGTCAAAGGTAAAGAAGGAATCAATAGTGCTTTCTTCATGAATGAAGCGATTTCGAAGAGTTTTGAAGGAGCTTTTGGCATTGTTTAGAGTAGACCTTTGGTGATGGATTTTTAGTATGTAGGTTTTGGTTCTTTTGTAGTCGGATTTCGTCATTCCAAGCATAATTTAAACCTAATAAATATATAATTGGTATATAGATAATATAATAAAAGGAAAGTTAAGAGTGTATGTTTGGTGGATACATGTGCACGATGTAGTGAATCACACATCTTTATTTTGCTTTATCTCACAAATCGAATAAGTCAAGATAACACAACAATCGTAGATCTTGAAGATTCATTAAAGAGAAGGTAATCGTTTTTTATTTATATTAACTATGTAGATATACAATATATGTTTAAAAAAATTCTAATTGTGAGTTAAAAAAAATATTCTTGGCGAATCACATTGAGTGTGAGTTCCAAGTATAGAAAAACAAGTTAATCTATTGTTTCAAGTCTTTTTCCTTTTATGGAAAGAAAAATAAGTGTTTCAAAATAAAGATTTAGTTGAGAAAAACTTACAATTGTGAATGTAGATGCCAAGAAATGTATGGATCAATCTTAATTATGGCTTGAAATGATGTTGGCGGGAATGCTCAATCTTGGGTGTAGATATGTATGATGGTGGTATGTTTTTGGAAGAAAAAGGCAAGTGGTCCAACAAATTAAATGTAGGGAATCCTGTTGACTCATGGATCCACCTAAATAACGCACGGATCTCCTTATGGTGGATCCATGGTCACAAGTCTCCAAAAATAACGGACAATAGTTTATTTTGAGCAAAATGAGATACGATGTTGTAGTTTTTTTGGCATATTGTAGAATGTTACCTTACTACTATTAGGAGTATGTGATATAATTTTCGGAGTCTACATCTATGTTTTGAGTTAACCATGCAACTTGTCGTGAATTTCCCGATGGAATTTCAATGTAGTCGATCCTACTAGGATTGTGTTATCTTTTAGCATAAGTTTAGAGCCGCGTTACTAATACATAATCATTTAAGAACATTTAGACTGAAACAAAACATCGATCAACACAAGTGTAGTTTTCCATTCATGATTGTCTTTTCGTCCTTTTTTAAATCGATTGATCGTAATTTTCAGTATTGACTATACATTTAGATTTTGAAGATAACTATGGTCATTTTATTGATATTATTCATTATCTAGTAAAATTCTTAATCACGATTATGTTGGGGATGATCGGATAAGTTTTGTAATTGGAACTTGTAATAGAATTAACAAACATTTAAAAAATGAATAATTACTTCATTAGAGTTCCGCTTAACAATTATTTTTTGGGATTGATGAATGATCACTAACCAGATAATTCCATCATTCCTGAATTCTAATCTTAAGAATATATAGAATACTTTAAGTTTTTAAAAAAAGGGCTTAGTAAATATATCCGTCGTCTGATATTATACTTTAGAGATTGCAACTTTTCTTCACGATCGAGATATTGCCTTTTTAGACGTTATCGCTGTAGAAAAGGTGGTGACGGATATTCTATAATGTTTAGTTCTAGAGTGATGACGTATTTTTACATAAGTCTAAAGCGCCAATATTTGTCGCAAATACATAATCGAACGTCTCGAGGGGCGTATGCCGTACAGTCCTATGAAGCAAGTTTCATCCATAGGGCTTTGTTGACATGCCATTTCGGCGGAGACCGTATTCGGCATTGGTCCCTTGGAGAATAGCACGGGCCGTTTGTTTCTTAAGCGAACCAAGATGTTAAATAAAACCACATAATGTACAAACTCCACTAGATGTCTTTTTGCGACCTAAGGTAATCGCCCGCATAGGTCGGGTCGCATAAACAACGTTTCTATTCGGTTCCTTTCTGATACCATAATCCTAAGTGACTAGTTCCTCTAATATACCTAAATATATGCTTGACGGCTTCTAAATGGGTAGTCTTAGGATTTTCTTGGAAACCAGCACATAAGCAAACACTAAACATAATATCGGGCCTACTTGCAGTTAAATAAAGTAAACTACCAATCATACCTTGATATTTAGAGCTATCCACGGAGTTGGCTTCATCGTCCTTAGCTGGGCTTTTGATACTCCAAAGACATCGGTGACATGAAGGTTTGGAATGCTTCCAACCACCGAACTTTTTTTAACATCTCCTTGATGTACTTGGATTGATTGAAAAATATTCGTCTTCCATTTGTTTTATTTGAAGACCCAAGAAGAAGTTTAACTGACGTCCAAGGCAACTCATATTCAATCTCGTCGTGCATGATTTTTGCAAAATCATCACACAAGTTTTGACTCGTGGAACCAAATATAATGTCGTCGACATATATTTGAACAATAATAAGATGTGACTTTGATTTCTTAGTAAAAAGTATGTTATCGACCATTCCCATTGATTCGTGTTTTATCAAAAATGCTTTTAGTCTATCATACCAAGCTTTTGGGAGCTTGCTTAAGACCATACAAAGCCTTTTTAATTTATAAAACATTGGGGGTAGTTAGGTTTTTAAAAAATCAATGAACCCCGAGGTTGAGCAATGTAAAAAACCTCTTCGTTATAAAACCATTTAGAAAGGTACTTTTTACATCCTTTGATATGAATTTATAAATCATTTGCACAAGAGAAAAGCAAGAAGTATTTAATTAACTCTAGTCCCCTAGGCAACCGGAGCATATTGTTTCATCATAATTATTATACCTTCATGTTTATTATGTCCTTGAGCTACTAATCTAGCCTTATTTCAAGATACTATACCATTTTCTATCTAAATTTATATATACTAAAGACCCATTTTGTTCCTATGATGGATTGACTTATAGGTAAAGGGACTAATCCCAAACGTCATTAGCTACAAATTTGATTTAGTTTCTTCTTGCATACTACAAACCGCAACTTTCATCTTTTAATGCTGTCACTATTGACATTTATTGGGTTATCTATTGTATATAAAAAACCAAAAGAAATTACTATATTTTGGGTCTTAGATCTTAAAGGTTCTTTGATTGAGACTTTCCTATGACTAGGATCTAGTGGATGATTTTCGGACTCCTTAATGTTAAAACGATTTTGTCAACTTCTATCAACTCATCTTCTTCATTATTAAATTTACTATTTGTGTATTCCTTTCTAATGGCATCTCTTCACCAACATCATCATCAAACCAATGGTGAAATTGGTAGGAGGAGGAATTACATCGAGATGTCACGTTGAGTGATATCTTGACTTTCATTTGTATGTATATTTAGTACAACATAAGCGTTACTATTTGAAAATAACCTAGAAAAACACCTTCGTATGACTTTGGGTCAAACTTGGTTAGATAGTCTTTAGTATTCAAGATGAAACACTTGCTTCCAAATACTTTAAAATATTCTAAAGAAGGTTTCCTAGCTCTAAATATTTCATAAGGAGTTTTTCCTAGTATTGTCGAATTAATATTTATTTAGTAATACTAAGTTGACGTATCAACGACATTACACCAAAACTTTTGTGGAATGAATTGTTCATTAAGCATGGTCCTAGACATCTCTTCTTTCTTTCTACTACCCCATTTGATTGTGGAGTACGTGGAGCCGGCAAGTAATGAGTAATGCCTTGTGCATCACAATAAGCTCTGAATTGTACTTCATTATCAAATTCCTAATCATGATCCGTTCTAATAGCTATTATAGAACTACCTAGTTGGTTTTGAATTTTCTACTTAATATTTCAAATTTCTCAAAAGCTTCATTTTTATTCTTTAGAAATCTAGTCTATGTATACCTAGAATAATCATCTACTACAACTAATGTGTATAGATTACCTCCATAGCTTTTAATTGCCGATGGCCCTAAATAATAGCATATGTAATAATTCTAAACATCTTTTAGTGGAAACCATATTTTTAGCTTTATGACTTGCATGAGCTTGCTTCCTAATTTTACAAGCATCACAAAATGGTTTACCATATTTTAGCTTAGGTAAGTTTCTAACTAATTTTTTAGATGACAACGATTGAATTAAACGCATATTTGTGTGACCAAGTCTTCTATGCCATAAGGTAGAGTTATCTACTACCGTGGCGAGACATACTTTTTCTTTAGACTTATTTCCTAATTTCAATACATATAAACTAGTTTTTTCCTAGATCCCAGTTTCTATGATTTTAACCATCTTTAATTATTTAATTACCCTCTTCCGTGAAAAAACTTGACATTTAATTGTCAGAAAAAAAATACAAATTTAGACAACCACTAAGTAATATATGGCTTAAGATATCTACTGTTCTACATTAGATATAGTAAAGAGAAGTCATTAGAGATTGTACCTTTTCCTATGATCTTTTCTTTTAGGTTACTTCCAAAAATAACATTACCTCCGTCGTATGCTTTGTAGGCAGAGAATAAACTCTTATTACCGGTCATATGTTGGAGCAACCACTATCTTTGATCCACTTATCCGGTTCCAAGCATGTTCTTAAGCATACCTATTTCAACAAAAAAAATCAAGTGTTTGGTCCCTAATATCTCATGGGTCTAAAAATGTTAGTGTTTTACATCCTTTGCATTTGTTGCAGTTGATTGGGATATTAAAATAGCATACAATTTCTCATATGTACGAAGCCTTGATTTTGTTGGTTGTTCCCAATCCATAGGGAGTATGTTTTGATGAATTGTTGGTCTAGAGTTTTCACTTAGATGAGGTGTTGATTGTATCTTGGTTGAGAAGAAGATTATTTATTGTCTAGGTGGGACAGGTTTATTGGTCTAGACACGGTTATGCCATAACCTATACCACTTTGATATGTGAGTTTTTAAAGACTTTCTTTGTCTCAATCAATGCTATTATGTAGTATTTTTCCTAGACATAACAAAATTCGAACTAGAAGACATAGTGTACTAAAAACGTGTTCAGTCCCCTTGATCCCCGACCATAAGTTGCGCCTGTCACGGATCCTGGTAAGTGATCCGAGCACCTTTATGTGTGATCTTTCCGTTCGCCTTTTCAGCGGACGATCCAACAAAACTCATGTTTTTAGTTTCGCTTGTTGACGCTTTACTATCATCAAATCCTAGACCTATTTTACAACTAGGTGACTTTTGATTATTTAACATTTCTCTTAGTGAATTAGCGCTTTTATCAAATTTAACAAATTTAACTTGAGTTTCCTTAAGTTTAGCGTTTTCCGATTTAAGTTCTTCACATGACTTACACGCAATCTCAATTTCTTTACTTCTCTCAAGTTTCTTAATTTTCTCGTTCAATTCTAAAATTTCTTTTTCTAAAAGATCTCTTTTAGTTTTCAAAATTTTATTCTTGTTAATGATTTTTAAGCTAATTTCACATAAGCTATCGTATTCTATTTGCATACTATCATTATCAAGAGAAGATGCGTTATCACTATAATAAGAAGAGTTAAGAGTTACCTCATTTGACGATTGAGCCATGAGACAAGTTTCATCGTTAGTTTTGTCTTCGGCGTCATTTTCGCTATCGCTCCAAGAACCTCCAATGAAGGCCTTTTGATCTTTGTTGCGAGATGGTTTTGGACAATCGCCAATGAGATGATTTGGATCACCGCATCTAAAACATTTTCGGTCACTCTTTCCTTTCTTCTCATCTCTTTGTCGGAATGACTTCTTTTCTTCTCTTGGTTGCCTAACAAATTTACCCTTTCTTCTAAAGAACTTTTTAAAGTTCCTTACGACCATAGCATATTCTTCGTCATCGCTTCCGGATGTCGAAGTTTCATCATCACTAGACTCTTTCTTAGTTTTCAAGATAATGGACTTAACTCTTTCCTTTTTTCCACTATAAATTTCGGAATCCTTTTCCATGACTACTTCATGTACTTTTAGATTGCTGATAAGCTCGTCTAGAGCTAGTGATGACAAATCTTTTGATTCTTCAATCGCCGTGACCTTTGCTCTCCATTTAGGATGTAGAGCCCTAAGAAACTTCCTAACATAGTTCTTGCTAGAGAAACCTTCATCAAGAGCTTTAAGACTAGTAATAATAGTGTTAAATCTAGCAAAACCTGTTACCTCAAATATTGAGTCGAACAAGGAAGTCCGTCCATTAAGAATATTAGGTCTCGGTCATTTAATTATATAAAGTTGTAATAGGCTAGAACGGGTAAACGGGCTTGTTTATGTAAGCTAATCGGTCACGTGTATCGGGCGTAACCCCAAGTAATCCCGAGCCCGGCCTGTAAAAATACCATAGGCAAGTAAGCCTCTTGGTTTAACTATAAATACACCTCTCCAAGGATGGAGAGGGTGTTGGTTCACTTTGTAATTTTCCTCTTGCAAGTTTAATCAACCAATTCTTATTTTCTTTCTATTTTCTCTCTCTTGTTTCTCTCTCTAAACTTCTTCATATCTTCTTCTATTTTTCTTCTTGATTTCGTGTTCCATGTAATGAAGTGAAGTGATTACGGGTCACCGACACACATAATTAACAGGTGACCTTATCACCGAAGGAAAAAAAACGATTGTTAGGGTTTTTGTTTTTTTGTTTTTGTAGGATTGGTATATTTATTGTAGGCTCTGATACCATGTAGGAATGGATAATCTCTTGTGATTTATTATTGGTTCCCGAACTTTATAAATAGATACAATACATATGGGCTTGAGCCCAAGACAACTAAAATACAGCTAGGAATATAAATTTTACAGATTAGGATAAACTGATGTTAGTTCGGATTTTATGCTCATCGTGGGCTGTATGATTGCATTCCATAATTAGTTTACCCTTATATGTTCAATTAATATTCCTAATTGTATTTTAGTTGTCATGGGCTCAAGCCCATATGTATTGTATCTATTTATACAGTTCGGGAAGCAATAATAAATCACAAGAGATTATCCATTTAGCATAAAATCCGGACTAACAGTATATAAGTGCATTTGATCAACGGTCTTACATTTTAACAAACTTGATATTACTCTTCATTTGGGTCATTGTCTGGCAAAATTCAAACTGCGTATTTTTTAGAGTAAATTGCAAAAATGGTCCTTGTAGTTTGGCCAAATTGCAGATTTGGTCCGTCGAATTTCGAAATTGCAAAAACATTCTGTACTTTGAAGGTTTGGTTCCACTTTTGGTCCTTGGTCGAACTAAAATGACTAAATACCTTCCCTTAAGAACGGTTTTGTAAAAGAAATGAGAGGTATTTTAGTCATTTTAGTTCGACCAAGGACCAAAAGTGGAACCAAACCTTCAAAATACGAACTGTTTTTTGCAATTTTAAATTTCGACGGACCAAATCTGCAATTTGGCCAAACCACAAGGACCATTTTTGCAATTTACTCTTTTTTTATTTAAAATAGGTGCCGGGTCTTCACAATTCTTGGTTTTGAATTGATAATTGATCCAAAGGAATTTGTTGCAAACTGTTTTATGATTCCTTCTTCTCACGTACTATGTTAGCATCCTTGCGAGTTTTTATGTTTCTTAATGTTAATGCCATATTAATTCATATGGGCGAAAAAATATTAATAATGTCATTTTATTGATGATCAATATACTTGAAATTAAGTTTTTTCGGCTGTTAAATCTGAGGTGGAGGGTACACTCAACTAAAGAGTTACTGAAGAACAAGATCGACTATTGGCTGTTTTACACAAGTAAATTAATTTACCTATACGGTGGAAAATAACAGAGTTATTTTGCTACAGTAATTACACTAATATAGAAAAGTTTCTCAAAGTCATACTAGTTAATATGGGTGAGCAAAAAAACCCGAAAAAACCGAAATCAAACAGAAAGGAAAAACCAAATAAACCGAACCGAAAAAAACGATCGAATTTAGAAAACGATGGTTACGGTTTTTACTTTTTAAAAAAAACGAAAATTTTGTTTGGTTTCTCGTCAAAAAACCGAACCGAACCGAACCAATTTTATTATATAATAATATATAAATTATATTATAATTATATATATATATATTTTATTTATATATATCTACACAGTTAGATGTGTTTTTGTCATATACGTGTGTTTTTTTTTTAAAACAGCAAAAATTATATATATAAAAGCCATCCTAGCAAGGAGCTAGGAAAAGCGAAAACATAATTACAGAGAAGTACAAGGACTAATGAACCAATCTATCCATCTAAGAGAGCATTTATTTGCTCTGGGTTGAATCCAAGTGTAGGAATTGAGCTTGATGTCGTTAAAAATCATGTGTTTTCTTGGTTTTTTTGATGCGAAGACCATCTCGTTTCTATATCTCCAAATAACCCATAGAGTCGTTTGAACCATGACATCAAAGAATTTAATTTGGTTGGGAGGCAATTGTATCCGATTCGCCAAGCTTATTACATCATTGAGGCTTGATATATTGGAGATATGTAACCCCCACCAATTAAGAACCTCAAACCAAGTTGACTGAGCAATGCAACACTCAACAAATATGTGGTCCTCTGATTCGGGGTTGTCATTACAAATGGGGCAAAGGACCGAATCAAGATCGATGCCACGTTTGTCAAGATTAAGTCTAGTGGGAAGCCTCCTATGAAATATTCGCCATGATGAGATGTTTACATTTGATGGGAGAATATTGTTCCAACGATACGGTAGCTCGGGGAGAAGGCTTGTGGTATTGGATATGTGAATGCGCATCGCCTTAACCGAAAAATCTTTTGAGTCGCTAAGAACACACGTCCACTTATCTGAATCGTTTGTGAGATGGAGATGTGTAATGAACTCAACTAGACCACTAAGCTCTTGAAATTCAATTGGAGATCGTGGAGTTCTATACCACGACCACTGGAAATCTAAGCCACAGGGTAACATGGGAGGTTGCACAAAATTGTTGTTTCTGCTTCCACTTCCAGAAGGCCCAAATTCAAATGGACCCAACAAATGACTAAGGCCTGTACTATTATGATGAAGAGAATTAGCAGTAGAATCATGAAGGACAGTAGCATCAAGGGGACATCGAGCATAAACCATGGCTGTTGGCGTTGATTCTAGCTGAAATAATCTAGGAAACGAGTCCTTTAAAGGTTCATTTCCAATCCATGTGTCTAGCCAAAATCGTGTGTCGCGACCATTTCCGATTTTCCTTTTAAAAATTAAAGGCAAGCATATTCCATGAGAAGTGAGATCATTATCTAATTTCACAATTTGACACCACGGACTTGATTTCAAGGTGTGTTGGGACGATTTCGGAAAGCCACCTTTTATGTCATGAATTGAGCGAATAATTTTGCACCATATCGCATGACCTTCATTTAAGAATCTCCACCACCATTTAGACAACATTGCTTTGTTACAAGAAAGAAGGCTACCAATGCCAAGACCCCTATTTTTTAGAGGCGCAATAACTTTATAGCAAGCAATCCAAGCAATTTTGTTCTCCTCCATGTTACCACCCCAAAAGAATTTTCGCCTAATGCTTTCAAGCTTGTTAATAGTGCCAATAGGAGCCTTGAAAGTAGAGAAATAGTATACACCCAAGCTTCCAAGAACAGACTTAATAAGAGTTAAGCGACCCCCAAAGGATAAAGACTTGGCTTTCCACATTGAAAGGCGCTTGTGGAATCGATCTACAATCGGACTCCAACTTTCACATCTTGACAAATTCGCCCCAATAGGAAGCCCCAAGTAAATACATGGGAGTAATGAAGGTTGACAACCAATGGAGTTGGCAATGGAGTTAAGTTCTAAGTTGGTAACTCCAATAATTGAAACGTGAAAATCATTAAAATCCGAACCGAAATCTGATAAGAAAGAACGCGAAAAAAAACCGAACCGCAAAACCAACGGTTTTCGGTTTTTGGTTTTATACAAAACCGAAATATTTCGGTTTGGTTTCGCTTTTAGCCCAAAAAACCAACTCAAACGAAACCATTGCGCACACCTCTACTAGTTAAGTTGTAGCTTATATAGCAAAGAACCAAACCCAGCTCTCTTCAAAATGAAATTGATACCATTCTTTGGCATCTCATTCACCAACCACTTATTCAAAGAAAAACCAAACTTTCTCAAACTAGTCCAAAAACAATTTGTCAAGAGATTATGCTTATTTTTCTTGAGAAATAAGCTAATTAAAATATTAAGCTTCGTTTGGTAGACAAAATTATTAAGATATTATATAAACAAATAAATCTTCCATAATCTCTTAAAATCAATGCTCTACTTCATCGTATGCAGCTTATAAAAATAATATATTTTCATAATCTCCATCACCATCTCCATCTACAGCTCCATCTCCAGTTCTAGCAACAGTTAATTTTGCCAAACATACCTGACTAAATTAAATCGACTACTGGGTGTTCTTGAAAACCAGTAAAATGTCATTAAACAAGAGTTAAATACGTTCAAAATATACTCTGAAGAATCAAATCTAGAGTGAAAAGGGGGTAACCAGGAGTAATGTCTTATTCTTGAGTTTACCATCGACCTCTAGTATAACGTAACATTTAGATATTAAGAACTGAGCAGCCTTTTGTAAAGTAGGCTTGAATAATCGCTTTA
>BQNB010015730.1:49574-72754 GCA_026074375.1 Tanacetum coccineum | reverse complement strand
CTTTGATGTTCTTTGGTTCAAAAGTGCTAATGGTTAATGCATACATGCAAACCTCAAAATTGGTATGTAGCCGTTGACGAGTCATAACAGGTTTGGACGGGTCACCAATAGCTTGGTCTAGAGGATGATATTTTGTCCAAATGTGAGTCGAGGGACTTGATGGAAATTCTACACATTTGATGGTTCGAGATTCGTTGTAGATGACTCAATTTCCTCATGATTCAGAGAATCCTATAGAACAAACTGTGTATTACCATCAAAATCAACAGAATCTTCTTGATTGAATTCATCAGACTCTTGTAAAGAGATTGGAGAAGTTTGTTCGTTAGATGTTGTGACAACAGGAGGAGCCTCATGTGTGTCAACAATGATTGAAGATGTAGAAGGTGAGTCTTCTTGATCGTGAGTCGGTTGTGCCGCGGAATTAATGGTAGTATCAGAAGATTTCTGCTCAAAATAATCTTCAAACATTGGACCGAACAAATTATCCAAATCCTCTTTTGAAGGAGTATTCATTAAGTCATCTGATGAATTTTGATTATTAAATCGTTGAGACAAATGGGTGAAGAAGCAGCCATGTCTGAAATGGAGATAGTATATAAATTTGAATCGCGTCCGCCTGTGAGCAAATCATCTCCTTCCAGATTTCGAACATAACATGTATTAGAACGAAAAGCCACTTCCAAATCTCCATCACAAAATTGTCCAACACTAAAGAGATTGTGTCCAAGACCTTCAACATAATATACATGACAAATAGTGATATTGCCATGTATATAATCACCATAGCCTGTAATAGCTGCAAAGTTGTCATTTCTAAAGCAAACGGTTCCCATGAACTTTTCAACGAAGTTTCTCAATAGTGAACGATCACCCGTCATATGCTTTGAACAACCACTGTCAACAACCCATAGGATGATCTGGACTACCAGCAACACAAGATGAAACAACACATTGACAACTAGGCAATTTGACTATCCATCTCTTAACTAAAACCAGTGGTTTCGTATTCGAAGGATTATTATGAGCATGTGGCTTTGTGTTAATAGGTGTCCACATAACATTTGGTTGTGATACAAACCATTTTTGCCATAATGTACTTGTCTGAATCTTGTTTAGCATGAATGGGCTTAATGGTTTATCACGCATGTTTCTTTTCTTTTTCTTAAATGCACTAGAAACCTTATCTCTAGCTTTTGATGCACTTGCTTCATCAATCTTAGATTTGGAAGCTACAGAAGTAGTATCTAAAGTCTTAGATTGTGTCGCAAGGTTCTACGAGCATTCGAATGCACATTTAATTTATGTTTAGCAACACATTTATCATGACAAGGAATAAGCACATTTTTCATACAAGAAACACATAACAAAGTTTTCGCTTTAGAAGCGTTTGCAACAGCAACATCAATTACATTCTCCTTGTTTGACACAACTTTAGCAAATGTATTATCTGTTTGCTTATTTTTCCTAACATAAACTGCTTCTTTCTTTGCTTCATTCTTAGAGACATCTAAGACACTGGTCTTGACATGTGAATCTCTACTCTTTGGTCTTTGAACACTAGATGTAGCATTCATTCCTGTAGAAGATAACACATTCTTAGACTTGTTTGTTTGTGATTCTTGTTGTGTGACAACTCTGTACATTCCAGGGCTAATGACATTTGTGTTTTGATGTGTCCCTGTTTGTTTGGTATGTGAAGTCTGTAAAGTAACTGGTTTTGACTCAACATGGTTTTCTTTTGTTTTTAAAACAACCGTATGCTTTTGAAAAGCTTTTTTATTTAAAGGTGTGACACAAATAAAAGATTGAACCATGTGTCTTGTCAAACTTAGTATTCACAGACTTACCATTTTCACCATTTCTCATTCTAGCTTTCAACTTAGATATGGTTACTAAAAGATTCTGATTCTCAGCACGAATAACACCATATGCATAAGTTTTCTCAGAGACATGAGCAATTAACTCATCCATTTCCTTTTAAGTTTGAGACTGTGTCTTTTTGATTGAATCGAAAAGCTTTTTATATTCCATTTTGGCATTATCTCGTTCTTTTATCAAAGATTGTACTTTAAAATCCAAAGACACGTTCTCATCCTCAAGTTTCTGTATTCTAGAAATCCAAGAGAAATCAAGAGGTTTTGAGTTTTTATTCTTCGAAGAATCCCATTTATGTTTTTCTTTTTCATGTTGCAATTTTAACTCAAAATCAACACTTTGTTTTTCACATCTTTGAACATCTTTCTCAAGAATTTTTATTCTTGCTTTCAAACCCTCTTGAATCTCTAAAGATTTCTTTTTGACTTGTTCAAGTTCATCATGTAAGGACTTATCAACACATTCATGGTTTAACAACACACATAGCTCAATATCATGTTTGAGTGATGCTTCCAAAAGTTGATCTTTCAACAAATCATTTTGCCTTTCAATCTCATCAAGATAAACATCATTTTGCTCAAACGCATCTTTCATTTCTTTTATATCCCTTTGAAATAGATTCTGAAAGCCATCAAAGTAATCCAGTAATTCATTAAGAAGTGGTTTAACTTGATCTCGACAAAAATCATTAAGAGCTATCTCTTCCTTTGATGTATAAAACATGCTTGCCCTTTTACTGTTCTGTTTTATCAACAGAAACAACTTTTCAAATCCAACTTTTATATTGAATAATTCATTGATCAAAGGTAACTCACTTGGCATTGTTTTTGTTTCCAGAATCTTAACAAAGGGAATATAAGAAGATGAAGAACATGTTTGTTCAACGAATGATTCTTTTTGAGGAACAAAGTCATTATAAAGCGCATTTAATTGTTTGTAATCAATTGTCCAACAATTTTGTTTGTTCGCAACAGCAATTGGATCATTCATTTTTTTTATTCATTCTGTCATTTTTTGTTGACTTTTGAAAGCATCCTCAGAATGTCCCCAGAATGCTCTAACATTCAAAGAATTTCTAATTACCTAAACAGATGCAACATATAACTTTGGACGAATTTAAAATTGCTTGCTATGAGTGATAAGGAGTTCGAGTACCCCCAACCAAGTTTTAATAGTTGGTCAAAACACAGACAATGGTTTTGGTCCAAGCATAAACATCTGTACCCGAATTGCCAAGTTTCAAAAACAGATCAAACATCTTTTTCAGTTTGGCCTCAAGATTCTAGAATAGTATAATGATAATCCGCTTTTTACTCCTTTTGCCTTTTTTAAACTTGAATAAGTCTTTGTAATTTCTCTATTTTTCTGTTTGTAATTTTTTGACATCTAAACTAGATTTATTCTCGTTGTTTTTCAGATCCTCAAATGATATCTCGATACATGAACTAAATTGAGACTGAGCTTGTTTATTATAACGTTTTGCCCGTTCATACAGCCTCAAGAAAGTCGTTGAGCATAACTATTATCCGTGTTTAATACCTCCAAAATCCCAATACCCTTCCTTTATACGATCTAAATCTGACTAGTCAAATGCGTGTTTTGTTTTGACTTGTTTAGCAAATAAACGTTGTTTTTTAGCTTCTTGATAGCATTTCTAGCAAGTTTTATTTTTTTTTTTTTTTCTACTGCACATAGATCTGAACAAGTTGTATCTTTGTAACAAAACTCTGCCACTATAACATTTCCTCTGAATGAATCAAATTTAATATTGCTATTAATTTGATCATAACCAATGGTACTGTTAATAACTTTAGTATGAGTTGGATACATTGGTTCATTATGTTCATCGATGGATGAAGATTGTACCTCACTTATAAATGCAAACTTATAGCTTGGCCCATCATCAGAAGAATGATCAGCTGGTTAAATTCTGGCCATTAAGCATATGTTTGAACTGGGTTCTTCAATTTCTTCCATCCCTTGAAGCATCAGCAAAGAGAAAATCATTCTGCTCATCAGTAAGAATTACTCCAGTTTCATCCTGTTTTGCTAGTCAACATTTGCTCCATGAAAATACTTTCGAGTCCGAACCCTTGGCTTTGGACAATTCCACATAATGTCCTTTCCCCACTCAGTTGTTGAATTGAACAGTTGAAGAATTTCCTAAAGATGGGAGTACGAAGAGGTCATATTCTGTTTGTTACGGAATTATAGAAGATTTGTGAAGTGCTTTGAAATTTCCAGTCTCATTTGGAGCATCGCATTCCGTCAACAACTTCTTCTGGATCATAAGCTCGTCTGCTATTAACCTCCAGTATAACCAGAATTCATGCTTAATTTCGACATCTGGTCTCCTTGAATGATTGCATGATTTCTGGTGTTGGATGAAGCACGAAGACAATTATTTGTTGGATTAGAGAAATTTTGAGTAATGGCTTTTTCAAGGAGTAACATCGCAGAGACTAGAGGATCTTCAGAATTGTTGTGAATATCATCCTGCTGGTACTCATCATCATAATCAACCACATCGAAGATGTGTTCCCACATAATAATAATATGTTTGTCTGATGATGAACCGTGTGTGCTACTAGAGCCAAGGGGTCATGAGATTTTTCTAACTTCTTTGCTCTTGATGTATTAACCAATTTCTTAAATTGCTGAAGATAATCAAAAAGATCATCAAACGAATCCACTGTCAATAATTTAGCAAGACGAACCTGAGTCACATATTCAACCATTCCGGATGCAACTTATTCAGAATAACTTGTGTTAATTGTGACAGTTAGAAAGTTCATGTTATTTCGTTCCAAATCATTCATTAGCTGAGCAAAATGATTGTAGACAGAAACAAGTGCTTCCCCTGGTTCAGCAACGAATTGATCAAATTCATTTGTAAAACGCGTTTCTCTGTAAACTCTGTTTTGTATAGTTCCTCTCATCAGTCATTCAACTCGTTTCCACATATCCTTGGACGAAGTGCAAGCATCCACAGAATTGTAAATCCTCATTAGGAATAGAAAGTGGAATCATAGTTCTTGAGCGCCATTTTAGCATCATAGAGCAATAATCCATCACCTTCAAGATCCTCTACAGTTTTGCAATCTGGTATTGTCGACCTATCAGGAAGGAAAATTCTTAACTCATAATGGACCATTATCAAGTGCTTTGAGAAGCAACTTGCGTTGTCTCCTCGTAGCGGTTTCAGATATCGCTAATCTACTTGCCCATGGTATAATACTACCAACTACCCCCTTTCAAGCATAGGAGGCCTATTTTTAAGAACCGCACAGCAAGTGATTGTGATATGTTTGGATGTCGACAAGTCTTATGATTCAACAGATTGATCTTTTGGTAGACGAAATATGATATTTGTGAAGAATAGTAACAAATTCGTTAACAGTAAGTCAAACTCAGACAATACAGTTCATGGATAACAAGTAGGCTAAAAACTAATACACTTCTCGAATAGTACATAAACTCGGGGAATCCGTAGTAACAAACTCGGTAATCTTCAAACTAAGCAAACTCGGAAATCTTCAAACTAATCAAACTCGGAAATCTTCAAACTAAGCAAACTCGGAAATCTTCAAACTAATCAAACTCGGAAATCTTCTTACTACAAACTCGGTGAACCAAATTTTGAAAATTTCAACAATTATGGAATATTAATAACCACAAATTCGATGAAACCGAAATTTATGATTACTAGATAATCCAAAAATCCACTGAAATCAAATTCGATAAAACCGAATTTGATTTCCGAATTTGTAAATTTTTGAGAAAATTTGTTTTTCAACACTTCAAATCACGATAAAACCGTGAAATGAATGTATGTTAAAACTTTTGAAAGCTTATTTCTGAGTTTCAACGTAGTAAACCCTTATTTCACAAATTTCGATAGAACCGAAATTGTGAAATCTATAAACTCGATAAAACCGAGTTTGATAGTAAGATCCTAATATACGATTTTCGATAGAACCGAAAGATCGTATATATCTATTACAAGATATTTCTACCGAAACTATACTATTAACACTACTGAATTTGCTAAAATGACAAGAAAACACTTCCGAGAATGACCAACTACTTCCGAGAACGAGGAAACTACTTCCGAGAACTGCTGAATTTGCAAAACAACACTCGATAACGTCCAATAACTCGAATTTGCTGCCAAAACTAATCTCGAAAGCTCAAAATCTTCAACCGAATTCTTCGATTCTCATATTACACTTCTCGGACGTGAAAAATTCTCACAAAACGAACACTCTAATTCTCTATTGGCGATTGATACCACTTGATAGGTCACATGAATCTTGAATCAATCATATCATACATGAATGCATAGAGAGAATAGTAGAGAAGGACAAGTATTTGAAATTCAAATGATATAAAATGGAGGGAAAATAGAAGAGTTTGTTACAAAATGCATCACCCTCTAATGAAGATTAGAGGGGTATTTATAGGTGAGGGAAGCCTCTTTCCCTTCCTTATTTTCCTAACTTGTCACATCTAGTCCCTAGACTTTGGTAATTATGCTATTTCATTGTTTTAGCATAATATACCTTATTACAAACTACTTTGACATTAACAACCAAAGAAAACATAAAGACGTTAAATAATAAAGAAAATCACATAATCGACACGTTTAATATCCTAACATGAAACTGTCCACATAAATTTAAAACTCTCTTTCTAAGTAGTTCCCAGCTCCTTTCCCCTTCTTCCATTCTTTGCAAATCAACCCAAGCCTAAACTACACATATCCCATTGATGCTACATCAAACAGTACTCATAAAGCCACAAATCATCTTCTGCACCTTGTCATACCCAATTGTCCCTATGACTATAAACCATAAGTGGATCATTTAGTGGATCACCCTCAAAATTATGTGCTTAAATAGAAGTATGTCTCCTAGACAAACCAAGTATTCACTCTCGACTAATGCTCAACCAATAATCTGTAGCATTAAAATTATCATCACTACGTAATCCTCCTTCAAAGTAAACATTAAAACCATCCTCCTCTAGCTCAATTGCTTGATATAATCCCAATCTATGGGCAAACTCCAACAAAGTCAAACTATGGGCACGTCCACCAAGTCTAAACCTGATGATCTTCTTTAAATGCAATTCATCATCGGCACTTCATCAAACTCATAAGTAGAATATGCTAGGAATTCACTTTATGTGACGACATTTACGAAATTACCACTGTTTACCATATCACCACATACAGGGACTAGAATAGTCAATATATGATTCTTATGTAATGTGTGGTGGTATAAATACCCCTCCAAGGCTTCCATAGAGGGGTTGAGACTTTTGTATACTTTCACTTTTCATTACATTTTACACATACTAGTTTCTCCCTCTACTTTCTCTCTCTAAAGATGACTATCATTTGGTTTGATTCACCAAGATCACCGAATCTTAGATTCTTTGTTTCATTCAATTGGTATCAAGAGCCATGGTTACACTCATAGGTCGGGTTGATTTTTTATGGTCTGTTTGGTCTCATTTGGTCTCATATCTGTTATTTTCTTTTTGAATCTGTCACATTTTTCTAAGTTGCCCATAGTCATTGTTATTTGTCTAAAATATTCAGTGTTTTCTAGTCAAATAACTATCACTTAAAGGAGTTATGTTGTAGTACTCAGTGACAAACACATAAGATGATGTGGGTAATCACAAGAGGTGATGAAAGTCTCATACTTTGTCTGGTGAGTATTGAGTACTTAGAGATTTGGATGTCACACAAATTTTTGAGGCCGTTCTTCCATCTTAGTGCAAGCTTAAGTCACAAGAACGAGGAATTCTACTTCAGTTTCAAGTTTGATATATCGGGTTTACTCCATCTGTGGTCACTTCAAATAACCTACAAAATGGTTGGTAAAAAGATAGCCAAAGAGAGTTTATGAGTAGAGATCTGATCAGCAGTTGATTCTCAAGGGATAGATTTGAGCTAATTTATTCCTCACACAAGTATTCAAGTATATATGCGTACAAGGTTTTGCTGATTCTGAGGTATCAAAACCAGTAAGGGGGAAGGAAGACACACCCTTGAGCCACCTTTGCCTTTCTTCTTTGAAAGCTTGATGTAAAGGTTCATCTAACTTGAAAATATTTTTCATTATGAAATGCCGAAAGACTATTGCATAACCTTCAGAGATAATAAAAAAGGGCCCTTTAACTTATGGCTTTTGGGTGCATTTCTTCAACCACATAGGGGAAGTGATATCTTGTGAAAGGTAGTATGCATTATTTGAATTTATAGGGGGAAGTGTTATGAGAAGAATTATTCAAGCGTGAGAAGATACGTTGCTGATCCTGTTAATGTTTTCCCCGAATGATCAATCACTAAACTTATTCTTAAAGAAGCAGTAATATTTGATGTGGTATCCTACTAATTCTGCTGTGTACTTAATTATTCTAAGCTTGTAATAAAGCTTTGAAACTGCTTAAGAGAGGATTGCTAGTTTAGGGGGAAGCATTGAAAGCTTGTGAATGAAGAATATGTGGCATGAATTAGGGGGAAGCTAATTCAGAAGCTTCTTCTTAACCAGAAGTGTATGGGTTACTTAGTTCATGCCTATTACAATATTTCTCCTATAGGTACTACAAAGATGATTTGTTGGAGTGCAGACTTGAAGTCAAAGACCACAGAAGACATCATCAACAATGGAAGCTTAATAGAAGTTCTTGTTCTTAATCATTATGTACTTGTTAGGAAAATATTGTAAGTAATTCCGTATATCGTCCCGTAGGGGAAGATTGTTAAAAATTTACTTTACATGACGACTTTTACGGAATTACCATTGTTTACCATATCACCACACACAGGGACTAGTATAGTCAATATAGGATTCTTATGTAATGTGTGGTGGTATAAATACCCCTCCAATGCTTCCATGGAGGGGTTGAGACTTTTGTATACTTTCACTTTTCATTACATTTTACACACCTATAGTTTCTCCCTCTACTTTCTCTCTCTAAAGATGACTATCATTTGGTTTGATTTACCAAGACCATCAGATCTTAGATTCTTTGTTTCTTTCAGAATAGAACTCATGGCAAAGTTCGTCATAAATCGGCTCATTAATATTAAAAGCTCTAATCCAAGCCACCGAAGTAAATATCTCTTCTTCTGATTCAGCTTCTTGTACCCTAATTCTTAACATATCATCGATTTCCCCATCGCAACCCATTCGGTTTAACACATCCCAATTTACGATACACGGTGAGTAAATGTGATTAGGAAGCAATACCTCTTCCACGCTTTCATTTCCTTGAGCATAATTGGATCCTGACGAACCGGCTTCTCCGTCGTGTTTCCTGAAGTCGACACATAAAAAAAAATTTCACAACAAAGTTATGTTATGTTAGAAATGATTTACAGGATTGGTTGAGTGTTTTGATGGTCTTTGGAACAATCTGTTACTTTCTGAGATAGAAAGTGCAGCGTACTTTCCGGAGAACAGGGGCAAAGTGCGTCGGTTTCAAGGTAAAACTGGCGTCATTCTGGCTGAAAAGTAAAATTATTTCGATTTTTAATTAATGATTTTTCAAATAAATTAATTTTAAAATAAAATCAAAATATAACAGTGCACTTTCGAGATTTAATCAATATCAGCATCATGTGTTAAATGATTCCTAAATACACAATTCTAAGGATAAATTGCTCATAGTAAAACATGATTAAGATTTACTAATTTAATCATAACTTAACCCTAATAATCAAGAAATTAACCAAATTAAATGATAAACAAGTCTTCAAATGGAATTACTATACCCTAGTCATGATTACGAGGATGATGATTGATTTTATGACACATTCTCTTCGTTTTTTGATAAAACCCGACGTTTTGGTGTTTGAGATGGTGTGTGAAAATTTTATTAGAAGGTTTATGTCCGTGTTTGGGAAGTTTTTAACCAAGAAACTTCTTCCAAAGTATGGCGCACTTACCTAAGTGCCTGCATACGTTATAATATATTTTTTTTTATATCGAAAACCTGATAATATATCAACATAATATTTAACATGAACTCAATCCCCAACGTTTTTTAACTTAATATTTATATATCATATATTTGATTAATATCCTTACATCAAATGTAATCCATTATGTATTTATACATATGATTTTTATTTTTATAAAAACATAACATGAAACATAAAGAAGGAGTATATAGCGACTCCTTTATTCCAACCTGATATAATAATTTATTCCATAAACTAGTTGGGTGACATGATATCACTCAACTTGTGGTACTTTGATAATTTTCGATCCGTTTTCTTTGTTGTGAACCCTTGTAGATAGATGTTCCCATATGGATCAGTTTGCTAACAAGATGGTTTGAGTGATATTAGATTAAACATAAACCATCTATGAATCAAGAATCAAACAAACAATTAATCAAACAAAAAAAAACCTCTTTTTTTTTTTCGAAATCAATAACAAAAAAAAACAAACCAAATCAATACATCAATCTTGTAGGCTCTTGATACCAATTGTAGGATCCCTAGATCATTCCATGTATGAAGCACAAGATCAATGGCACAAAGATTAAAACAATGAAGAACTTTTGATTGAAAGAAAAGAAAAGTGAGGCTACAACCCTTTAAGATGGAAAATAAAAATGGAGAGGCTAACCTAAATTTTGACTAAACTAGGACTATTTATACTAACTAAGATTTGCCTTTGAGGGCTTTCTTTTTGGGCTTTTTACATCTTGGCCCTTATACATAATAAACATTAAATAACATAGTCTTTCGAGCTAGACTTTTGTCTTGTAACTTCGAGTGACCGAAGCTTCTTTGTTTGGGTCTATTTATGTGAACCTAACAAAAATCTTCTAACTTGAGATGTCTCCTAATAGATGCCTCAGAAACAATCTTAACTTTCCCATCTATTGTAGCAGTTATTTCCATTTCTCTATTATCTAGTGTTTTAGTAGTAACAGTGTTCCAAAACTGCTGGATAAGTGAAACATAGATAGTGGGATTTTCTGTAAGAGCATACCTTATATAACTAGAATTGATAAAATCCACTATCTGGTGAAATCCTTCACATCTCTCTATTTTCTTTAAGTAAGCGACCATGTTGTGTGTGTCATAGAACTCTAAATTCACCATTGTTGATTGAGAAAAGATTGATTAAGGTTTGGGTTAGGTTCATTTATAAGAGTATATGTGTTTGGCAAAGTCAATTGAGATTATATAGAGAGTACTTAAGGGTTTGATTGGACCGACTGAATAAAATCGATTCTTTATCTTGAAGAAATCTTATGAGTGAAAGAAAGATCAAGAATTATCCAAATTAAGGACACCTATAAGCGAAATATTTGGCAGAAATTTCTCAATAGCTATATTTAATTGCCAAAAATCTGTTATGCCCCAAACAGTACTAACAGTATTATAGCAGTACTAAATTTAGCCTAACAGTACTAAGTAATGCCCAGCAGTACTAAGTTTTAGACTAACAGTACTAAATAATGCCTAGCAGTACTAAGTAATGCCTAGCAGTATTAACTTTTGAGGTACCAGTTTTAACCTCAAAGTCATTCCAAAAAGCATTTTCATCATCAATTTTGATTCTCACAAGCTTTCTTTCTGTTTCTAATCTTACCTTTTCTCTCAATTCTTTTGCTCATTGACTCACTCTGTCTGTTTTTGTATCACACATCTCTTTTTCTGTTTTTGAACTCACTACATCTCTCATTTCTTTTTCTCACCAATTCACTCTGTCTGTTTTTGTTATCCTAAATCAAGAACATTTTCAGGCAGTTTTGTACAAAGATCCATCAATTCTTTTAGTTTCATGTTATCCTCCCCACTTCCAAGTGTGTTAACTCTTGAGAGAGGTGGATCATTAGACTGTTTAGATGCAGTCTCAAACCTAATTTGAGCTTATGCAACCCTAATGTGGTATCTTGGCACCTGGGACCACTACCTGAGCTAGTTCCCTGAGGAAAAGACTCATTAAGTGTTGCCATGGATTGGGTCCTATTTATGTTACCACTGTCCTGCTCTGCTTCTAAGCTAGAAGCAGTAGTGGCAGCCCTTTTTATTCTGTCTTCCCACTTCATAATAACAGTCTTATTTGCTAAAAAGGGAATAGGTCTACTAGACTGAGATATCTCAGTGGTTTTTTTGGCTTTCTAGGGTTTTTGAGTCTTTTTGGGTTAAGATAATGATAGAATAGTGATTGGTTCAAGATTAGGTAGTGAAGCAGTTATGGATGTGTGTTGGGTTTCAGTGGGATTTCCTAACCCTTCACCCACTTCTGCTTGTTGTTATGCAGCTTTTCCATTTTATTACAAACATACTTTGTGTATAATCAGCTTTATAGTAACACAATTATCCTCCCCTCAATCAATACTTCAGAGGTTGAGCATTCCAATATTTGCAATCAGATATTGAAATATGCCAACATCAAATGCTTTTGTGAATAAATTAGCAACATTATGATCAGTGTGAATCATGCTCATCTGAATAAGCTTCTTCTCATTGGAATCTCTGATAAAATGATGTCTTATCTTAATGTGCTTAGTCTTTGAGTGAAACACTGGATTCTTAACAATGCAGATGGTGCTTTCATTGTCAATGTAAATTTTGGTATTCATGAAGTTGTAACCATAATTCAGCATTTGATTTTGAATCCAGAGTACTTATCCACATCAACTAGCAGTAGCTACATACTCTGCTTTAGTAGTAGAGTTGGCAACTATAGTTTGCTTCTTGCATTGCCATGAAATTAATCCGCTTCCAAGAAATTAACAACCTCCTGTTGTGGATTTCATGTCTAAACTTGCACCAGCATAGTCACTGTCAGTATAAGCTTCCAAGTCAAATGGTGAGTCTTTAGGATACCAAAGGCCCAATTTAGGTTGACCTTTTAAGTATCTAAAGATTCTTTTCACAACATAAAGATGTGAAACTTTAGGTGTGACTTGAAATCTTGCACAAGCACATACAACAAACATTATATCAGGCCTTGAAACTATTAGGTACATCAATGATCCAATCATTGATCTATATAAGTGAACATTAACATCTTCAGCTTCTGCATCCTTGAGCAATGGATTTAAAGTCTCCGTGGGTGTACTTGATGTCTTCATAGTTAAAAAACCAAACTTCTTCAAGATTTCATCCACATACTAATCTTGACTGGTGAAAATCCCATCATCTTTCTGAGACGCTTGTAGTCCTAAGAAGAAAGTGAGTTCTCCCATAGAACTCATCTGGAATTTCTTGTGCATCAATTTCTCAAACTCAGTGCATAACTCCTTCTTAGTAGATCCAAAAATGATATCATCAACATATATTAAACTAGTAGAATATCACTTTTGATTCTTTTAATGAACAAAGTTTTATCAATCTGACCTCTCTAAAATCTATTGTCTAATAAATAGGTAAATAAAGTCTCATACCAGGCTCTAGGAGCTTGATGTTGACCATATAAAGCATTTTCTACCTTATAAACTCTGTTAGGGAATTTTGGATCTTCAAATCCTAGAGGTTGACATACATAAACTTCCTCTTCAATCTTTCCATACAGAAATGCACTCTTCATATCCATTTGGTATACAACAAAGTCTTTAAATAAGGCATAGGCTAAGAATAGCCTAATTGCTTCAATCCTAGCAACTGGATCAAAAACCTCATCATAATCTATTCCTTCTTCTTGAGTGTAACCCTGTGCAACCAACCTTGCCTTGTTTTTGATTACAATGCCTCTCTTATCTTTCTTGTTCCTGTAGACCCATTTAGTTCCAATTGCCCTCTTGCCATATGGTAAATCAACCAAAGTCCAAACCTTCTGTAATTTAAACTGTAGAAGCTCATCTTGCATTGCTTCTATCTAGCTTGGATCTGTCAAGGCTTGAATTACCTTCTTGGGTTCTACTTGTGATAGAAAACAAGCAAATAGACAAGTATGAAGGTCTTCATGAATTTTCTCTTCATAAACAGCACTAATAAACCCTTGTTCATTTGAAGTCTTTGTCATTCTCCTTGTTTGTACACCAGACTACACATCTCCAATCACATGATCAAGTGAATGATCTTTATAGATTCTTATATTTGGAGTAGAAAGAACTGGATATGTTGTAGTGATGCTGCTCATATCCACTTCTGTTTCATCACTTAAGAAATCAGCATGTGTGGCTTTAAGTGTAGCATTATCTCCCAAAGAAAACATGTCTGGTTCAGTTTGAGAGCCATTTGACCTAGCAGTATCTGTTGGACTATTTAGACTACTAGTAGTAATATTTGTACTGACAGTATTAATACTTGGCCCGACAATATTAATATCTTGAGAACTATTTTTAGGCCTTTTTTGATTATCAATTCCACTTTCTTTTCTTACACCATCATCCTTCTTTCTAGCATCACTAGAAGGTTATGGTTCATCATTACTAGCATTCTTTGAAGAAGAATCAAATAGTGAACCATCTTTCCACAGTGGCATCAAAATGCAGTCTTGGCTAGATCCTGTCTCTTTGCTAGAATGACCAGCACCAATACTTTCTTCTGTACCTACAAAATCATTAGAGTTTGTACATGCAACAACTGGCACATAATTCATTAATTTTTTTTAGAACATCAATATCAAATAGCCACTTTGGTCCATCACTTGCAATAATAGGCTTATCCTCCAGGAACCTAATATGCAAACTTTCTTTTACTTTCCTGGTTCTAATGTTGTATACCCTAAAAGCCTTACTATTTAATGAGTATCTAACAAAGAATCCTTCATCTGACTTTCCATCAAACTTGCCCAAATAATCTAAGGTATTAAGTATGGTAACATGACACCCAAATGGTCTCATGAAGCTTAGAGCAGGTGTTCGACCTCTAAACAGTTCATAAGGGGTCTTGTTATTAGGCTTAACAACTAATACCCTATTCTGCACATAGCAAGCAGTATTAACTGCTTCAGCCCAAAATGTAGTAAGTAACTTAGAGTCTACTAACATGGTTCTAGCTGCCTCAATCAGTGTCCTATTTCTCCTTTCAGCAACACCATTTTGCTGAGGAGTTCTAGATACACTAAATTCCCTCTTAATACCTTTCTTTTCATAAAACTCACTCATAACTTTATTTTTAAACTCTGTTCTATTGTCACATCTGATTATTTTTACTTTCTTATTAACTAGATTTTCTATTTCAGTTATAAAGCTCTTAAGGATACCACTAGTCTCATCCTTAGATGCTAAAAAGAAAACCCAAGTAAATCTGCTATAATCATAAGTGACAACTAGACAATATTTCTTATGCATTAGGCTACTCACAAAAGTTGGACCAAACAAGTCCATATGCAACATGAATAAAGGCTAAGTAATAGAGTTCTGTATCTTGGACTTATAAGAGGCTTTGTGTTGCTTTCCATTAAGACAAGAAACACAAGTTTGGACATTTTCAAAACATTTTGTAGGCAAACCTCTCACAAGATTTTCCTTAACAAGTTTATTAATAGTTTTAAAATTTACATGACCTAGCCTCCTATGCCAAAGCATTGATTCATCAAGTGTGACCTTTGCAACAAGACACATTAAACTCTCTTTAGGAATAATATTCTTCATATCAACACTGTACATATTGTTCTTTCTAGGAACTTTAAGTAAAACATGACTTTCATCAGCTAACTTAAAGTCAGGAGACAGAACAAAACATCCAGTGTCAGTAAAAAGAACAATGTTCCTTTTGTCACACATATGTAAAACACTAAAAAGGTTAAACTATAACTCCTTGACAAAGTACACATCCTCAAAATCAAGCTTACCAGTTTTAAGAGTTCCTTTACCAGTAATTTTCCCTCATTTGGCTCCTCCCCCAAAGGTAACATATCCTCCATCAAATTCCTTAAAGTCTTAGAGATAGGACATGTTCCTTATCATGTGCCTTGAGCATCTACTATCAACATATCCTTGATCTTCTTTTAATGGATGACCCTACACATAAAAATAAGAAAATTAGTTTCCTTTGGGGATCCAAGCCATCAATGACTTGGATCTGCCTCATGCATAAACATAATTATGTTTCTTCAAAGTAATTTGTAGGATATTAGATATCATAACACAAGGGAAAGAATAGGGGTTGGCCGATTTATTAAGAGACAAATGAGAGGATTTCTAGTGAGAGAAAAACCTTATGTGTGTTATTGATAAAATGAACAACCAACCTCTTTTCATGGATGGAAAGAGGCTTATATAGTAAGTTACATGCCCTAAAGAATAAGCTATGGTGAGGGCTTACATGTGGGTAAAGACCCAACCCAAAACCATAAGTCATACGCTTACATTACATCTACGAGCTATGCTATTCTAGAAAATACACGAGGTGATCAAGTCTTTTTCATGAACATAACAATCTCCCCCTAAGGGAGGTCACCCCTGAGAAATACAATATGAATCCTAGCATTTTAAGTCTTGAACATTTGACTCCAGCTTGTAATCTTTGATTCTTCATTCTTTGATCTCTTTGTACATTATGTAGTGACTTTTGAGCATAGTTCCTTTGACTTGTGTGATCTTTGAGCTTTCTTTGAGATCATCAGCCATAGTAGATCTCTTAATGATCCTTGTAGTGAAGTATTGCCTCCATGTGATGTTGTGACCTTCAGACCGGCATGCTCACACTTTTCTGGATCATGATAGCACGCATCAGAGTTGCGGAAGCTGTATTTGTAGGTCTTTCAGTTATCATGATGTCTTTGATTAGGAATATGAAGTGTGAGCATGGGGTTGTGAATTGACATGTCTCTTGCCAACAGCTGTTACCGTCGGGGATTCCTGTAAGTATATGTTAGTAATAAACAAACAAAAGTGTCTTTGTTTACTTTCCTTGAATAAGGTTGCAAGAACCACGGTTCCCCATTAATTAGTATAAATACTGCTTGTGATCTGGTAGAATTATAAAGAATCTCCTTGACAGGGTTTCGCAGCTGCGCTAGCCGTTCTCAAATCGGAGCATCTCAAAGTAGACAAAGCACGGAGTGAGTGAACCAGTGAATTAAAAACCCACTGATTAATGAGAAATTGATTTGAATGTCAGTCGCGTGTCATTCAGAAAAGAGTTTTTGTGACACATCAAAGGTTTTATAACATAAAATCAAATTTCATCAGAAACACATATGTTTTGAAAGATATACGCAATCAATGTGCTCAAAAATTAGCTGTTGAGCACATCGAAAGGTTTTCCAAAAACTACTCGTTAATTCACTGCCTAAAATAAGTTTGATTCATAAAGAATCGCACCATCGTTGCTTTCCATTTGTCACAAGTTTGATCCATAATGGATCTCACATGTCACCTACCAAGAGTTTGTTTGATGTTGGCTCTAGAAGGATTTCCATCTTCATTGTGAGTACTTTCGTATCACTCGGATGTTCTAGCAATACCACAAGGATAATGCGTAGGACTCTTAAGATCTGACTTGTTATCACAGTGTGTGATGAACCAGCATAGTTTGTATTAATGTCCTAATAAGATTTATGGATGATCTCATGGCTCTAGACTCAATAGTGCACTTTTGGTTTTTAGTAGTCGGAGGCTGGAGCAGATTGCCACCTTTTCAATATTGTCAAACTTGGAGTGAGAGAGACGATATAAATGTATTGATCTCCATGAGAAATGAAACAAGAATCCTTTGAGGGATCTTGAGTGGCTAGGGAGGGTTGTGTTGCGTATCACTAGGTCCATGATACTTGTCTTCAATGTCAGCAATCAACCATGTGGTTCTGACAGCATATGTAGTGACCCAGTTTCTGCCTAATGTTTAAGGAGGACTTCTTTCTTTGCACCCTTTATCTTAACATTTCTTTTTCATTCTTCAACCCCTTTAGTGCTTACCGAGACTTCATTACTAGTACCTTGTTGGGTTTATTCCAGTACTAGCTCCATCTCAGTCGACACTATTCCCTTTTTCTCACTTTACTCGTTTTTTGCATCATACCTAAGGACTTCTACACTAACTAGTGGATTGTCCCTGGGTAGATCCCTCCGGCTCTGGCGAGATCATAGGAACATGTACCTAACCATACCATCCTTATAACTCTAATAAAGTAAGTGCAGGGTCTGTCTTTTGATACTGTTCTCTTCGCCTTAAAACTAATTGAAAATCAACCAAGGTACTTGTGATATAGATATCAAATCCATTGTACCTCGATTGTTTTGATTATTTAGAAACGCTCCCCCTCAACAAGTGCGTCAATTTTCAAAATTGTTTGGCACATGAAGGGAGGAGTACATGCTTGAGTCTTAATAGATCACATTTTTATCAGATTTAATATTTAAATCACATTCTCTCCCCTAATCAAAAATTTCAAACTCTGAGATTTAGGATCTCAATTGATTTAAATATGTTAGAAAATTTAGAAGAAAATGTGGTATGATTAAATACAAGCCGATATTGGAACATCTTAATGCTCCCCCTCAATTTATGAGAGATTCTGTTAGTGTCAGTTATGATGAGTTTATAAATGATTTGGAGTTTAACAAAAACTCATGAAAAATTCATAAATTGACACATAACACTGATTACCACAATACTTATTGATGTATAGGATTATGTGTGAGACATGACCTGAAATGTTTAAACCGAAAGTGACACAGTCATTTTGTCCATGTTAGCAATCTGTAGTTCGTCTCGATACTCTCCAGATGGAAGTTGTCATAGCTTCTACCGAACCAACAATCCTTTCTTGAGTAGATTTAAATCTTTCTTGCATGCCGCACTAAGAAGACTTGATGTATAGAGCCTAAATATCCAAAGTACACAAAGATTTTGAAATTGTAACACCAAAGTCAATTAAGTCCCTAATGAGTGTATTTCTCCTTACAAGATAGTGATGATATAAATTGAAACACCAAGGTTAGCTAAGTCTCGGATGTCACAATTATTCCTTCTAAATAGCCGAAATGATAATACCTAAGTCAACTAAGTCTCGGATGTAAACATTTCTTCCTGCAGGATAATGACTATCTAAAGGTATCATCATACCTATGTGTACCTCTTTTATCAAATATTTCTACTTTTTTAATAATATGCTTAGAGGTTGACCGTTTAAGGGAGCATTACTTGAATAAAAAACACTTCAAGGCTTTTAAAACTATGTGATTATATCCAAACATTCTTAAGACTTTTAACAAAGTATGGTGTGTTGGCAAAATTGGTCGTATGTAGTTTAAAGCCTGAATTCACTAAGTCTCAAGTTGCAAATAAGTCCATAAAGTTTTAAACAAATGACATCTAAAGCCCTTGTAGTTAATATAAGTTAACTCCCCTGGAAGATAGAATCCGTCATTATCAAAAACTTTATCCGTGTATGCCTTGACTTATTTTGAAAGACTGTTTTAAAAGATTATTTGATGACACGTTCTCCCCCTCAAATAATGACCCGTTTTCTATTTAGAGAGCTGTAGTCATAGTTTGAGTGGTTGAGCTAGCTTTTAAATCTTTTTTTTTGAAATTCCTTAAAACACTGATCCATTATAAAGAAAACTTATTACCACCATGGCTAACATAAATAATTTTTGAAGAATCATAGAAGAAAAATTATTTGGTTAAAAAGAAGACTTCTCTTCTTTATCAAGAAATAATGCATTGAAATGTACATTAGAACGAGGGTGCACGGATATGAAGTAATCATGTCCGGGAGAACTTAATAACCCGTTGATAGGAATAACCGTCTTTTTGGCGACATGCTTTCCTCATTTTGAAGAGCGGGTTGCAGTCAGAAATAACTGCAAACATATAGACATGTTTTGAAAAATTGTTTGAACTTCTGCTCGAACTTCATTTAAAGACCCGTGCCATTATTGAACGACATTTTTAGATCCATAAATGTTATCGATGAACGGAAGACATGTTGAGAAAACTATTTTTGGTATTTTTCTGGTTTTATATTTTTGTATTTTGTTTTTAGATTTAAACTATTTACATATTTACATAGGATACTTGAAGCAAATCCATTACTCATCCTTTTCATCTTGAAGATGTTTGAGTGTCTCAGGCTTCATACACTTCATGCCAAGCCGAGGGAGAATGAATTCGAATCTCTCTGGGCAGTGCCTTAGTGAAGATATCCGCCTATTGATACTTTATCCTCATGAAATACAACTCAACCACTCCATTATCTACTTGTTCTCTAATGAAATGATGTCGGATGTCGATGTGTTTAGACCTGGAGTGCTGGACATTGTTGCAGCAGAGAGCTATGGCACTCTTGTTGTCATAATACAAAGGGACGCGATTGTATGCAAAGCCTTAATCAGATAATTAAGACCTCATCCACAGAATTTGGGCACAACATTCAGACATAACAATGTATTCAGCCTCTGTTGAAGAGATGGACATGCTAGTTTGCTTCTTTGATGACCAACTTACTAACTTATCACCAAAGAACCGAGCACTTCCAGATGTGCTTCTTCGAGTGTCTTGACAACCTACATGATCTGCATCTGCGTATGCTGTTAGTGCCATGGTGGTGTCTTTCGGATACCAAAGACCCATGTTGATGGTTCCTTGGAGATACCGAAAGACCCGTTTAACTACTTCCAGGTGCTTTTTAGTGGGCTTAGATTGATATCTAGTGCACATGCACACAACAAAAACCAGGTCAGGTCTACTGGCTTTGAGATACATCAGGCATCCAACCATACTTCGATATCGAGTCTAATCAACAGGGATTCTTGAGAGTTCCTAATCCAGTTTTGTTCGCTCCACCATGGGAGTGCCTACATGGTCACTTTTATGAAGATCAAATTTCTTTAAAATCTCATTAGCATATTTAGATTGATTTATGAAAATGCCTCTAGGATTCTGAGAAATTTGTAGACCTAAGAAAAAGGACATTTGACCCATCATCGACATTTGAAATTTAAAGCTCATTTCATTAGAAAAATGGTCACAATCTCTAGGATCATTCGAGGCAAATATAATATCATCAACATATATTTGAACATGAAGAGTGTGTTTGCCTGTTTTTCAAATGAATAAGGTTGGATCAACCCTTGACCTAGAAGAAACTTCGACAGAGTGTCATACCACGCCTGTGGTGCCTGCTTCAAGCCGTAAAGTGCTTTCTTCAGACAATAGACGCGATTCGGACGATCTGGGTCAATGAAGCCCTTAGGTTGGCTGACATAGACTTCTTCTTTAAGCTCGCCATCTAAAAATGCAGTCTTCACATCCATTTGATAGACCGTCATGTTTTTACTGGCACCATTGGCAATGAAGATTCTGATAGCTTTAAGTCTGGCAACCGGGGCGAAAGATTCCTCAAAATTAAGACCTTCCTCTTGACGATATCCTTTTGCTACTAAGCGTGCCTTGTTTTTCAACACATCACCATACTCGTCAAGTTTCACCTTATAGATCAACTTGAGAACAATAATCATGGCACAATCCGGAGGTGGTACTAATTCCCATACGTCTAGTCGATCAAATTCATGGATTTCTTCTTGCATCGCCTGAAACCAACAGTCTTCAGTGATAGCAGCTTTGAAGTTTTTCGGTTCGACTTTCGACAGTACATAATTATAGAAGCATCACAAGGCATCGGTAGCAAGCTGTTTTCAGGTGGATACAAGTCGAGAAGGGTTCCCAATAATATTATCAATCGGATGGGAGTCGGTCTATTTTTGGAGATGTTCATGAGGCTGAGTGGAGTGGTTAGATTCAGCTATCGAAATTTCCCCAGATGATGATGCTTCAGAGCTCAGGTCTGGAGCAAATACATTAACAAAGGGTTCATGATTAGCTGGAGCAAAAGGATTTACTTCAAAATAATGGTCAACTGCAACACCATAATGTACCAAAGAAGATTGATGATCCGAAGATGATGGGGAATGATTTCCCAATGATGCATCTTGATCAACGGAGATGGATACCGATGGACTGGATGGATTGACTAGAACTTGAGCTGCAGGAACAAGAGGTACCAAACAATCAACAGTTGGAGGTTCAAAATATTCATCAAACATCGGCTGGAATAAGATCTCTAATTCTTTATAGGTGGGAGGTACATAAGGTGTTAAAGAAGTAGGATTAGGTACAAGCCTGGAACTGATAGGTCCAGCATTCAAAATGTTAGGTGCGGGTCTTGAACTAGAGTGTACAGGAGCCGTTTGCGCAGTCATCTCATCGAATGTAACATGAATGGTTTCCATGATTTGGCGGGTTCGTTTGTTGTAGATTCGATAACCCTTCCTGTTTGGTGCGTAACCAACAAAGAACCTAATGTCTGCTTTAGCCTTCAATTTGCCAAATCTTCACTATCGTTAGTTGGGTAGCATAGCGCACCAAAGACACGAAGAAAAGAAAGATCCGGTTTCTTGTCATGCACAAGTTCATACAAGGTTTTGTTGTAAAGAGTATGTATTAGGGATCGGTTTTAGGTGTAACAGGCAGTAGCAATAGCTGCTGCCCAAAGAAACATTGGAGCCTTAGAGAAGATTAGCATAGTCCGAGCAGCTTCCACAAGAGTGCGGTTCTATCGTTCGACAACGTCGTTCTGCTAAGGAGTTCTCGGAACAGTTTTCTCATGAGTAATGCTGACACTTTCATAGTAAGCAGTTAAGTCTTTATTGACAAATTATGTGCCATTATCAGTGCGAACATTCCTGACCGTCTTGTTGAGACATACTTGTAGTTGTTTTAGCAGTTTGACAACAAACTCTGGAGTCTCATCCTTTGATCTCAAAAACTTCACCTATGTAAACCTTGAATAGTCATCAACTATTACACGAATATATTTCTTCCCATTAATACTCTGCACTCTCATCGGTCTATATAAATCCATGTGAAGGGTGTGTATATAACACCTCGTGTTTTAGGGTCATTTGCGACGCCAATAAATTTACTATGTATTTTTAGTATTGTACGCGTTTGCTTTTAAATCGTAAACGTTAAGTTAAATCGCGTAAGTTAAAAATGATCATTCAATGTAAACGGGCATCAAACGATTAAATATTTACATCAAGCAAGTGTTCAGTAATTATTTTGAGGATAAATATTAACTTTGTTCATTTTATTTTTATTGGTTACGTAAAGTGTTTACGTTTTGCGATAAAATACGTTTAGGCATACCCGAAACCACCAAAACTTTTCCACGCTTCAACAAATACCCATAATTGCACACAATACCCAAAGTTTACAAAATATCATCACATATAAGCTTATATGGCGGGATTCAAGAGATAAGATACAAAGATATTATCAAATTTCAATCACACTTCCTAGAATTCATGGGATGACTTCTCATATAGGGAACCACTAGATATTTTCATACCAACTCAAA
>BQNB010015730.1:9703-48902 GCA_026074375.1 Tanacetum coccineum | reverse complement strand
AACATAGCCATACCTTGTCACTTTTGACCATAAGTCCTTCCCTAAGACCCTCATTGTGTTTCTTGACCAACTATTGCAATATTTTTGACCAATACTTACCATATAATACTAGTGTACATCTAAGAGAGCTCATACTTGCAAGACTTAGCTAAAAATCAAAACAATCTCTTCCTTTTCTCTCCCTATATGCCACGGCTTGAGACACCCTCCCAACCAAATCCATACAAAATTTTATACAACCTATACACACATATACACATCATATCTAAGATATTCTAAGATGTTTCCAAGCATTGGTTAGCCATTTGCAAGTAATTATCAAGAAAAGGGAAACTAGGGTTTTATTAGGAAAACTAAGGTTTTCTTGGTTGCAAGCTTTGGATTTTAATCTAAACAAGGGTTTAGATTGTATTGGTCATCATCTTCATTCATCATAAGGTTATCTTGAACTCTTTATGTTCTTACAATTTTCATTATATGCATATGATAGTTCATTATAGCTTGAATCACCATTTAGGATTTTTAAACATGTAAAATGGAGTTTTTACTTGTGATAATCACTTTGTACACTTTTACATATATTGTGATATGGATTATAACATGTTAAAATGGATGAGAAAGTATTTTACCATGTTGTGTTGGTGTAAAAATGGATAAATACAAATTAGGGTTTATAAAGTTAACTTAATATGTTACAAGTAAAAGAAATACAAATGACATGTTAATGTTGATTATGGACTTTTAATCATATTATATGAACACTAAAATAAGTTTATAATGGAAGTATAAGTGATGAACAACCTTGGTTAAGCCTAAAAAGTGTTAATGGAAAATTAGGGTTACTTAATGAAGTTATGATTTTTAAGTGTTATTATGGATTTGTTAATCTTGTCACCTTGGACATTTGGGCAAAGAATGAACTTATGGACAATATTATATGTATCACTTATAATAAATATGGTATATGAGACTTGTGGTAAGTTACAAAAAGTGAAAGTACATAAAATAAGCTTTAAATAAAAGTATAAGTATGGATTCTTAAGGGGCTGTTTATAATTCGAATTTCAAACAGTGGATTTTACATTTTATAAAGATAATACACCTCATGACGATTCCGAAAAGGTAAGAAACTTGTCGAACGGATAAATAACAAAAACGTTACGATAAAAACGAGTTATACGTTAATTAAAAAGGGTTTATAAAATAACTTTCATAAAAACTATATCAAACAGCTAGTTTAGTATATTTTTTTTAAAAATAATATATATTTTTAGGATTCCAAAATGATAAGAATCATGATTTTTCAATTAATAATGAAGAAGTTATGAATTTCGCGAGTATTCGGTAATTAAAAGTTTATAAAAATAATTTTATAAACTATGAACAGTAAAACACTATTCATGACAGAAACTTTTATTTTTGTAAACCTTATAAATTGATAGAATTATCAATAACAAGAACGTGCTCGAAAGAATCCCTAAAAACGGAGCTATAACGAATAAAATACGACGTTTACGAGTTTTACGATAACTAAAACTATAAAAATAAATTTATAACTGATGTGAACAGTAAAAGTACTGTTCACCAGAGGGTCAAAAATAGGAAAATATCAAATTATGATAACTCGTCCTAATACGAAAGCGTGGGCATAAGAAACGTCAAAATCGGGCTTAAAACGCAAAAGTTATGCTATATTTACTACAACGATAATTATAAACGTTTTAACTAATTAAACGTAATTTTACCAAAACCATTAGTTGGTGATTGAGCTATATAGAATTATATGTGGTTATCAAAGTACTATATTACTAGGGAGTTTCATAATGAGGCCTCTTCGGGGTGGCGTATCGACGAGTTGCTGGATTTACGATTTAAAGTGTCCTAGCTCCTCATACGTCACTACATGACCTCTTAAATTATGATAGCCCGAACGATAGTATGATGTAACTAACATAGACCTGTATATGATGTTAGTTAATCGAAGTACATGGTACTTATACGACCTATGATAATTTAGGTTGCATTCGATCTTTTACGTGACGCTTTATCTGCGATATTTGGATTATCAGAACTCAAGGTGAGTTCATAGCCCCACATTTTTACGATTTCAATGATTTATAACTATGGGGTGGAAACATGCTTTGTTTTATAAATTGGACGCAAGTGGATATTTTATATTGATTACATGTTTGCCTAAGTAGCGATAACCCAAGTTGAGCCCATTATCATGAACTGTCAATTGCATAGATGTAGTTGTTAATTACATTATGTGAGCTTATGAATAGATCTATTGGGATTGACATCCCCGTTTGGGTGGTTAGCTATCACTAGGAAAACGAACGTATACCATATCGAACATAGGATGTTGCGGGTTAGAACATCATTACGGGCAATGTAGGCCGTTTATATGGTATTAATTTATGTCGAGCTTCAGTGTCATGAGCTTAGGGCAACGTAATTACATTTATATGATGTATGCATCTGTTGCATTATCATACACTTAGGAAATCTTGTGGTCCTACAATATATGATTTATCAAACCTATGAATTCACCAACATTATTGTTGACGTTTTAAAGCAATGTTTTTCAGGAGATCAGTAAGCACGAGGTGTAAGGGATACATTGGTGGTTTTGATTGGGATATCAAGCTTTAAAGATTTTGTCGCATTACATTTTGTATAACTTTATGGGCTAGAAATATTTGTATTTGGAACAAGTGAACAAGTGAGTCTTCGGCTTATGTAACAAATACTTTGTTAAATCTAATGTATCAGTTTTAAACGACTTTTTGGTCGTTGTATATACATCTTGTGTTATTGATCTATGAAGTAACGCGCCCCGGACCCTTATTCCGCTGTGACCCAATTTGGGGGTGTTACATTGACTCTTTTACCGGAGGAAGGCTTGGGTGCTTCATCAGACTTTGTCCTAGAAGATCGACGTACATATTTCAGTTTTGGTTGCACCTTTCCAGTAGCAAGATCATGGTAAGTCTTGTACGCTTCAGATTCTTTCATTGTTGGATTGGTTAGATAGTCTGGAAGAATGGCATCGTATCTTTGAACAACTTTATGCTGAGGAATGAATCTCATAGTTGTGAGAATAGGATCATCATTAGCCATGTGCCATTCTACCTTGTTTTTTCTTGGAATAGATTGGTCTTGTGACATGAAGTGATTGATGATAACTTTTGTAAATCTTGGGTAAAACATGTATTTGTTCTTTCTTGACTCCTTGTTTTCAATCTGAAAAACTAGGTCTTCCCAAAGAAGGTAAACATAGTCAACTTTATCCTGGTGATACAATCCCCAAAGTATCTGAGCCCTAGAAAGACAAAGTGTGTCAATTCCAGTTACTTTACCACTGAGACACTTATTGATGATGGTTCCAAAAGTTCTCCAAGGTTGAGGTAACGTATCAACTTTGACATCAGAGAGTAATTTGAAGTTGCCAGGGTAGCTAAGTTCTTAAATGAAAGTTAGTATTTACTCTTCAAATGGAGGATCTACAAACTTCTGTCCAAGAAGTTTTAAACAGATCAAACACATGTTTTTTAAAGTTTCCATATTAAAGGAATAACTCTTCTTGTTCATCTTGAATCTTATGTGATGCTTTTGATAGGTAACTGTAGCCCAAAACTCCTGCATGTAGACGGTAGGGACACTTGTTGTGATCAAGAAGGCTGGATAAAAAGGAGTGAGAGAGAGAACATCCAAATCAACTTGAAAGGTGGGTTCCTTGGGCTTGAATGTGGTGCTCAATCTGTAGTTGCAACTGCCAATCATAAGACGTTGTTCCATTAGAACAAGAGCATTGTCCAAAGCTTGTTGTTGTTCTTTAGTCATACTCATGATTCTGCTAAGAAAGAGTCGATCCAGTTTATATATAACCAAGTTTATATAGTCACTATATATAGAGACCCTGAATTGACACTTATTGCAAATAACACATTTAGAATGGTAACTATTAAAAGAGTAAACTTAAATTGGCTTAGATGAAGTAATCTAATTTTAACTTGGTTAGATTTCAAAGATAATCAATTTTAAATTTGCTACCTAACACAAGTTTTAAGTCACCTTTTGGTTAGAATCTACGTGTTTATGAAAAATTAGGTGTGTGTGCGTGTGTATGTGTTGGGGCAATGGGTGGGGTAGGGATATAAAACAAATATGACTATTGACACTTACACCCCCTAAACATTAAGATCTTTTCCCCTTTTTAGATATAAGATTGATTAGGCATAAACAAGTTAGCACAATGGCACATTTAGTTACTATAATTATAACTAATATACCAAACAACTTAATCATGCACATATTCTCACTCAAGGCATAAACAAATAACATATAAGACACACATGAGCTAAATTTAATTAACTTTCCTTAAAGATGATATTAAGTTATTGTTTAAAAACCTTTTATCCCTTTTATCAAATGATATTTGAAGAAGATATTTGACATTTTCTCCACCTCAAACAATGACCCGTTTTCTATTTAAAGAGCTGTAGTCGTTGTTTGAGAAGTCAAATATTTGTAAAAAAGTATTTTCTGATGAAGCAATGTTTTTATTCATGAAAAACAAACACCAACTGTAAATAAGATTTCTCGTATTGTCACAAATAAGTGCACTGACACTTACACTCATGGATGATAGGAAGCACGGGTTATGATGCAAAGTAATCACAAGCCTTTGCATGGTCATAAAGTAGACCATGCCCGAGAATAAATTCCCGTTATGAGGTCAAGTTTTCTTTTTGAAATACTTGCCTTTAAGATGAAGACCGGGTTGCTATCTGAAATAATAGCAAGCCATTTGGCATGTTTTGAAAACATTTGAACTTCTGCTCGAACTTCATTTACAGCCTCGTATCATTATTGAATGACATTTCTAAGACCGTAAATGTTATCGATTTTCAGAAGACATGCCATTATTACCTCTTTTTATATTTTCTCATTTTTTAATTTTTTCTTTGGTTTTATGAATTTTATATTTTTGTATTTTGTTTTTATAAAAATTTTCTAAAAAATGAAAAATCTTTTTGGTTTTTATGGTTTTAATATATATATACATATGATACATGATATTTGAATAGGTACCACCACTATTCATCAGATTCTTTGCAATAGTTTGGAGTTCGGCGTAAAACTCCAGCATTCCTAGATTGTTGATAAGAAAATTCAATTCTTTCTTTGCGATAGGTCTTTTGTGAAGATGTCGCCAGTTGATAACTCCGTATTGACAAATGTATAGTTCATTCACCCATTCTCAACATGCTCTTGATGAAGTGAAAATCTGATGTTATTATGCTTTAACCTGGAATGTTGAACATTATTGCAGCTTAAGGCAATAACGCTTTTGTTATCACAGTACATTGGAATTTTATTGAATCCAAGGCCATAGTCGGTAAGCTGTGATCTCATCCAAAGAATTTGAGCACAACATCCCGACATAGCAATATATTCAGCTTCTGTACTGGATATCGCAGCGCTTTTCTGCCTTTTTGATGACCAGCTAACAAGTCTATCTCCCAGAAACTGCATACTACCAGATGTGCTATGGCGTGTATCTTGACAACCAGCATGATCCGCATCTGCGAATGTTGTTAGTGCAATTGAAGAATCCTTCAGATACCATACTCCCTGATTGACGAGTCCTCTTAGATACTGAAATATCCTTTTAACCGCATGTAAGTGCTTTTCGGTAGGCCGAGCCTGATACTGGGCACACATGCATATAGCAAATTGTAGGTCAGGTCTACTGGCTGTGAGATAAAGGAGGGTGCCAATCATACCACGATAGTGTGATGGATCAACGACTTTCCCTTCTTTATCCTCATCTAGTTTGGATTTCTCCACCATGGGAGTATCCACTGGGTCACAAGAATCAAAAGTTATTTATTTAAGTTCAAGGCATATTTTGCTGGTTACTAAAGATGCCTCTAAGATTTTGAAAATCTGTAATCGAAGAAAATGAGATTTTTCCCATCATTGATATCTTAAATTTTGCAAACATGATTTTGTCAAATAGGTCACAAAGTTAAGGCTGTAGATCAGAAAGATAAATATCATCGACATGATACTTAGTACAGAAGTAATTCCTTGCCTTCCTTACGGATGAACAGAGTAGGATCCACTGAGCCTTTGGATAAGTCTTGGGATATCAGGAACGAAGACAACATGTCATACCACGCGCGTAGAGCTTGTTTCAACCCATAAAGTGCTTTCTTTAGCTTGTACACGTGATTGGTGTTATCTGGATCCACAAAACCATCCAGCTGGCTAACATAAACCTCTTCCTGCAAATTACCATTCAGAAACGCAGTGTTGACATCCATTTGGTAGACGACCATGTTCATGTGAGCGGTAAATGCAAGAAAAATCCTTATAGCCTCTAATCTTGCAACCGGAGCAAAAGACTCTTCAAAATTAATTCTCTCTTCTTGATGGTAACCACGAGCCACTAATCGAGCCTTGTTCTTTAGAATACCTCCCAGTTCATCTAGCTTTACTTTGTAGATCCACTTTAATGTAATAACCATAACTTTATCTAGTCGGGGTACGAGCTCCCATACTTCAAGGCGTTCAAACTCATTGAGCTCTTCTTACATTGCTTTGATCCAGCAGGATTGAGTCAAATCATCTTTATACGTCTTGGGTTCAACAACAGTGAGGAAAGCATCATAGTAACAGAAAAGAGATTGCTCATGTAACTGGAGCCTTATGGAAACTGGTCTATCGAGTTCACCGATTATATTTTCAAGTGGGTGATCCTTAGTCCATTTGCTATTGTGTTCAGAAATTTGGTGATCGTGATGCAAAATTGTATGAATAGAATCCGACGATATAGATTGATCAGAAGGGATTTCTGGAATTGGGATACCAAAGTACGGATCATTACTCATATGTGCAACTTTAATATCATGATTGTCTTCTTCAACATCGTTAGGAATGACAGGAGGTTGAGTTTCGGGTGTTGTTTGAGAGTTACTTGGTGATGGTGCATCTTGGTCAACTGTTGTTGAAGAAGGTGATCTAGTTGAAACAACCGGAATTGGAGCAACTACTTCATCAATTAGAGCAATGACTTCAGGGGCTGGGAGATCAACACTGGGTAGAGGAGTGAGTAATTAATCAAACATCGGTTAAAACAATATATCCTAATCAGTTCTTGAGGGTGGTATAAACGGTGTTAAAGGAGGAGGGTTTGGCACGAGTCTTGAACTGATTGTTGTAGGAGTCATTTCATGAAGTGCGGGTCCTGAACTGCTGTGTTCAAAAGCTATCGCAGTCAGCTCATCAAAGTCTACATGAATTGTTTCAATGATTCGTCTGGTACGTTGGTTGTAAATTTAAAATGCTTTCTTTGTTAGTGCATAACCAATGAAAATACCAATATCAGCTTTTGGTTGTAACTTACCTAAGTTCTCACTATCATTTGTCGGATAGCAGAGTGCACCAAATACATGGAAAAATGATAAGTAGGGAGGTTTGTCATGTAAAAGCTCATATGGTGTTTTGCCATGTCGCAAACATATGATGGAAAATTTTGGGCGTAACGTGCTGTAGCAACTACTTCTGCCCATAGGAATAATGTAGCTTTTGTGTAAATCAACATTATACGGGTAGCTTCAATAAGCGTACGATTACGTCTTTCAACGATACCATTTTGCTGTGGAGAGCGAGAAACAGATGTTTCATGAGAGATGCCAATCTTCTCATAATATTCACGCAAAGTTTGATTAAAAAATTCAGTTCTATTATCTGTTCTGATTCTTCGGACAGTCACTTTAAGCCGCACTTGGATCATCTTGAGAAACTTGATTATGAAATCTGGAGCTTCATCTTTTGACCTTAAGAACTTAACCCATGTGAATCGAGAGTAACCATCGACAATGATGAGGATGTACTTCTTTCCATTAACACTTGCGACACGCATTGGTCCACAAAGATCCATGTGTAAAAAAAAGAGTTTTTCTTGGTTGGTGTCTTCAGATTTAGGTTTGTGGGGTTTCTTCTTGCTTTTACCCATTGCACAAGTAGAACACAAATGGTACTTTTCAAATTTAAGCTTAGGGAGACCACGAACAAGACCGTGTCTAGCTAAATGGTTGATTGCACCAAAGTTCAGATGAGACAGACATCGGTGCCATAGCCAGGACTTAGTCTTTGAGGCCTTTGACAAGAGACATATGGGAGAGGACGCCATCATATCTCCAAGAGACAGAGTATATAGATTGTTGCCTCGAGATCCAGTCAATAGATCAACACCTTCTAAATTACGAATGAAGCAGGTGTGTTGACGAAAAGCAACTTCAAGGTTCGAATCACAGAATTGCCCAACGGAGAATAAGTTGTGTCCAAGTCCTTCCATGTAGTAAACTATTGATACCGTAACATTCCCAATATGATAATCACCATATCCCAATATCTTTGCCACGTGATCATTTTTGAATTTATTGTACCCAAAAACTTATTGACGAAATTGGTGAGTTGAGGGCGATCTCCGGTCATATGCTTGGAGCAGCCGGAGACCAAATACCAGAGAACAATTTGGACGACCTGCATTCATCAAGAGCGGAAGATGGAACATCAGAAACTTTGGATCCCCAAGATTTATTGGGTTCCTTTTTTTTAGCAGATACAGATTTAAGAACCTTAGATTTGCTAACAGGAACATTCGTTTTAGATTTCCTAGGTTTCCTTCTGTAAACCAATGTTACAACAGGTTTAGATGTTTCATTATCTAGAGCAGTTGGTTTCCTAAGGGGCACTTCAGTAGTTGTGGTAATCCTAGTTAAAGGGCACGTATTTCCTACTATAGTGAAGGTCCGACCAGTAGGTCTCCAAATATATCCAATATTTGAAAACACCTTTCCTGTTGGTTTCCAAACTTTTCTCTTTGAACTTTTGTTAACAGATTTAGATTTTTTACGAGCATTCACATTATTGATAAAATCAAGAACACACAAATCTTGATTATCAGAAAGCATGCAACCATTACACTTAACATATTTAAGTTCAAAATTCACATTAAGCTTTGAATGCTGCACATGAGCAGTTCCTTTAGGTTGAACAACACAATCTTTATTTTTCAAACTAGATTTAACTTTTCTAGGGTAGGATTCTACTTTATTCTTTTGAGTACTACTTGGTGTTTGCCGAATCTTATCTTTCTTTGTATTGCCTGAAGGTTTTGATCCGCTAGTACTAGTAGATGGTTTTACTCCTGTAGAAGACAACATAGGTTTGTTAGAAACCAGGTTTGATGTAGGTGTTGTTTTTGTTATTATGTTTCCTAAGGATGGGATGGGCTTAGTGAATCTAACGCTTTTGTCCTTGTTCTTTGGGGTCACAACCACTAATTTTCCATCAGCATTGTTGATACTAGGGCAAGTTTTACTGATGTTTGTAAGCAACTCCTAAACTAGTTTAGCGTACCTACAGGCAGATTCTAGGGATTGATCTAGTGGATATTTTGATTTAACATGTTCAACTAGATCCCTAAGAACGGTAGCTTCTTCCTGAGTGTGCTTAATATAGGCAGAGTGAGATGTCTATTTATTCAACAATCTAGGGGTTATTGGTTCCACATCAATCTTAAGCATTTCTGGATCACTAGGGTGTTTTGTAACGTCATTATCAACTAGAGCTTTTCCTTTAAGTTTCTATAAATCATTCTTGAGAGCTGTTATTATCAAAACTTTTTCCTGAAGACTAGCATTTAAATCAGAAATTTCCACAGACTTTAGATTGACCTGATTAATTAAATCATTACATTGTTCTTTTGATCGAATACGTGCTGGTTTAATTGAGTCATAAATTTGCTTATAGGTTTGTTACAAAAGCTCATTCTCAGCAATAAGCTTTGTCACCCTATGATCCAATTCAATATTTATAGTTTCAAGCTCTTCTAAGTCCTGTTTAATCTTATCCTCATTCTGTTTTCCACTTAGAGATTTAATTCTCTCTTTCAACTTCTTTATAACTGTGTCTTTCTCTTGGGACTGAGCTTTAAATTCATTTAATTCAAACAATTGATCAAAACTTGGAGCACTATGATTTGAAGTAGGATTGTCCCTTTGAAAAATTTCCTGATTAAGTTGAGAATCAACTTCTAAAGAGATGCAAAGTTTTTCAAGAGTGGTGAAACTTTTGAACAGTTTATCATAAATCTCTTTTTTAATGAAATTTGTTTGAAGCTCAGTCTCAAGTTGGAGACACATTTCACATTCATGCACATTCACAGAAGCATTATTCATAGACGAATTCACAATTATGTTTACAATATCTTTGCTTAATACTTGTTCCAAGATTTGTTCATTTTCGTTCAAAACTTGATTCATTTTAACTTCAAATGTTTTGGAGTCTAAACAATGTTGTTCCACAGCCTGTTCCATTTGATGAAAGACATTTTGGACGTCAGAAAGTTCATCAACCAAATATTGATTGAATAGGTTAAATAAGTCCTTTAGTGCTTTTACAAATGGAATTATTTCATCCCTAAAACAAGCTTTTGTATGTTCAAACCCTCAGTGATAGTTGTGGGTGTGGTTCTTTCTTTGACAACCATGTCAAAACTAGCAAGATGGTGTTTAAGTTTCTTGAAACTTGTATTCACCATGCTGACTGTAGGAAGTTCTTTTGGAACCTCAACTATGGTAGGTCTACTAGAAAGAATGGGTTCTAGAGAATTCACTGAATTCTGAGACCAAAAGGCTTGTTCAGCAGATAATTCAGTTTGTGGAACAAAGCGTGTTTCAAAATCTTTATAAAGTTGGTTAAGAGCAGCATAATCGACTGGTGTAGTATTAACTTTCTTTTCTAACATTATGGGATCCTTTTGTCTTAAAAGCATTTTTGAATGACTCTCTTCAGCAAGCAAAAAGGTATCTTCAGAGTCAGGAATCACAATGGGATTAGTTTTCTCAATAATATCACCAACATATAGCTTTGGTTCCAACTGCTGAGCTTTCTTCAGATAGAAAGGATTTTGAAAACCTAGAGCTTGTTTAGTGGTATGATCATAGAAAAACTAAGGTTTCGTCAACATGTGAACAGTTTGTGCAGATTGATCTCTTTTAAAAACAATATTATCTAGCTGTTTGATCCGCTTTTCTAAAGCTATTTCCCTATCAATGTTTCTAGATTCTTCTTTCTTAAAATCATTTTTAAGAAGAGTAACCATTTGCATTAAAGATTCCTTTTCTTTTAAATGGTCTGAAAGAGTTTGTTTAAGATGATCAATCTCTACAAACTGTGTGCATGAATCTGAAATGTTATTTTTACTCTTTAAATCAACATTTTGTCCTTCATTCAACACTTTAACTTGTTCTTTATATCTTTCAAGCTCAGCAGTTAAAGTATCATTGGCACTTTTATTTTCCAGATTTATCTTGGTACAATTAGCAACTTGGGTTTTTAGTTGTTCAATCACAGATAATATCAGTTCATCTTATTGTGCAGAAGAGTTAGAATTCTAAACAACTACATGTTGTGATTCGATCACATACTGAGAATAAGTAATGATATTGCTATCACTAATTATTTCAGTCTCTGAATGATTCACAACATTCGACAGTTCAGAAGACGGCATCACCTGCACAGCTTGATTAATCATATTATTATTCACATTATCATGATTGTGTACCTCAGCAAGAGCATCTGAACCATAATGAGATCAATTCACCATGAGAGCAACTTTGGCAGTGTTGAGTTCATCACAATCAGAGTTATATGCATCCAAATCCTCAGCTTGATAAGCAACATTATGAGTAATGACCGTCTGTGTGGCTTGAGCTTCTAGAATTCTTGGATCTGCCAAAAATGCAAGTTCCTCCTCATGTAGAATTTGTCCACTTGCTTGTGCTTGAACCAACAACACTTTATCTTTAAACCATGAATCATCCTGTTTCCTTCTTGGTTTAGTGCATTGTTTGGACATGTGTCCTTCCCCTTTGTCGTTGTAATACGTAGCAATCCTCTGTTTCCCCGAGTTACTCCCACTTTCTCCTGGAGTGAAAGTTCTTGTAGTACCCGCAGCATAAGAAATTTGTCTCTCCTATACTGGTTGTACGGTTACTCTTCCATCATTAATGGTGGCTTGTTGCCTTGGGTTTGATGAGTTCCTCAGCTGGTTATTGGTAGTAGGATAACGGGAAGTGACTATATCAGAGTCTAATTGGGAAATTTCAGATTGTTAGTTGACTGTGGGAGAGTATTCTATTTGAGGAATGGATGATGATGGAGAGAAAACATTGTGGTGAACTGAGGTTTGATAATTGTTAGGGGGATAAGTGATTAAATGAGGTGTTGGTGCTTGATTGATTGAGTATTGTTGAGATTCAAAAGGTGATCCATACTGTGAAGATTGAAAAGGTGAGACAAATTGTTAATGTTGAGAGTTCTGGTAAGAGTGCTGATGAGATTGATAAGGAGACTGCGTTATTTGGTGAGATGCAACTAAAGCAAGAGGATTGGAGTTGCGTTCATGCATTAATCGAACTTCATTTGCATGTCGTTCATGTTGTTCCAAGTGAGCATGAATCTGATCAACATTAGTAGTATGCAAATATTTGACCAACTTAACATTAGTAACGAATTTGCTCCATTCAGCAGGAAGAGTATTCAGAAACTTGGTATTGACTTGAAATTGCTCCAGTGGCATCTTGTAAATATTCATATCATTGAGTAGCAGAGTGAATCTCAAGTAGTACTCGTGTAATGACTCTCCTTTCTTGTATGTAAACTTATCAAATTCAACGTACAACTTACATTCTTGTTCTTGCTTCGTTAACGACGTTCCTTACATGAGCAGTTTGATTTTCTCCCAAATATCCATGGCTACATGATGTTGACTAACAAGAGCATAAATTTCAGTTGGAAGGCCTTGTAGAATGATGTTTATTGCTTTGATGTCACAATCAGCTTGAATGGTTTATGCGGGAGTTAATTCAGTATATTCATTTGGTCTGGTTACACCATCCATTGTAATTGTTGGCCAAACAAGTGGACCTTTTTCAACAGAAGCAAGAATCATTCTACCATGAGGTCTATTCATCATATAAAGTTCCATTATGCTTTTCCACGAGTCATACAAGTGTTTTTCAAGCATCGGTGGTTTGTTGTCACCACATGAGAGAAGTGACTAATCAGCAATGGTCGTCATTGATGAAATGGTATAAAAAAGATTACTGATCGATCGAGCGGTGATAGAAAGTAATTGTGTTTGAGGGTATTGACTTTTTTGTTTTAATTCATGAAATTACACAGGATTTTACAATTCTTGACAAAACTGGGAAATTTTGATAATGCAATTTGAGTTTTAAGTTTGTGTTGCAAATTCGTTTGATTAAGTGAAATTGCAAATTCGTATCCTTAAGTAAAACTGCAAATTTGTGTCCTTAAGATAAAACTGCAAATTTGTGTCCTTAAAAAAAACTGCAAATTCGTGTCCTTAAGAGAAACTGCAAATTCGTGTCCTTAAGAAAAACTGCAAATTCGGGTCCTTATGAAAACTGCGAATTCGGGTCCTTAATCAAACTGCAAATTCGGATCTTAAAGTAAGTTGCGAATTCAGGTACTAAAGTGAATTGCGAATTCAGAATCAACTAGAAATTGCAAATTCGTGTGCTTCTGAAAGCTGCCAATTCGGGTATTGAAGCAAGTTGTGAATTCGTGTAATACAGGAAATTGCATATTCGGATACAACTACAAACCGCCAATTCAGGTATTGAAGCAAGTTGCGAATTCATGTTAGACAGGAAATTACAAATTCGGATACTCAAAAAATTACCAATTCGGAGAGAGCTATAAACTGCAAATTCGGAGACACAAGAAATTGCAAATTCGGAGAGAGCTATAAACTGCAAATTCTTGCAATACACGAACGAAACTCAAAATATTTAAAACACAAAAAGACACCCTTTTGATAGTTTTTTCCTAAAATTTCTTGTACAACTAGTATTCTTAAACCTATAGGTACCTTAAAAATGACAACTTTTTGGTTTTTAAGCTGAAAATTTCAAAATCAAGATTTGTACTTTATAAGGTTTTTCGAAAACAAAAGATGAGCAAAAATGAGTTTTTCTTTGATCCAAAGCAAATACACCTATATCCAAAGATACTAGATCAAATTTACCTAGGTAAATGACCTTTTAGTGTACCACTAAGCTTCGAAAACAAAAGAAAAGAAGAAAAGGCGTACGAAAAAATAACAAACCAAAAAAATAAACACAAAACTAAGCAAATCACTCCATGGCTCTTGATACCAATTGTAGAATATAAGTAATCTTTGATATATGAACCAAGAACTAGAAAGATAAAGTGGGAGGAAGGATGTATTTTCTAGTGAGAGAAAGTAAAGAACATGAAATGCATTATGTGTAAATGTGAAACATACAACCAACAAACCACCTCTCTAAGGCATGGAGAGGTGTATTTATAGTCCAAGGGTGGCCGGCCATGGGCCTTGTGAGGCTTTCCATAGGCCTTTGGACCATATTAGCTTATAATCTAAACATTGACTAACTACGGGCTTTGACTAGTTAGTATTGGAAGTGACCGAGACTTTTCTTGTTCCTAACACCTTCACCTTCATCTTTATTATCATGCATTAAAACAGTTAGCAATAAAGCGGGGGGACGAATATGGCTTTGTCATTTGCCCGTGGTTGGTTGGAGTAACCTTCGAATTCGTGAGGATCGACCTGTGATTAGGTAGATTCAATTTGATAAGAATCTCCTTGACAGGATTTCCAGCTGAAGTATCAAATCTTTCTAATACATAAGTATCAGATTCATCAAACTCAACATGTTCTCATTATCGGAACGTCTCAAAGAAAACAACACGATAAGAGTAAACCAACGAGTTACTATATCACTGATTGAAAATAAAAAAATTGATTTGAAAATCAATCGACGTGTCACTTGCAAAAATGGTTTTGTGACACATCGAGAGTGTTAATCATTTCAAAATTCTCTATTAATCGTCAATTCATAACCTGGAACAAGTTTGATTCTTACAGAATCTCACCATCATTTCTTTCCAGTTGTCACAATTTTGATTCATATAGAATTGCACAAGTCACCTACCATGAGCTTGTTTGATGTTGGCTCAAGCAGGATTACCATCTTCATTGTGAATGAAATCACTCGAATGTTTTGGCAAAATTACAAGGATAATACGTAGGACTCTTAATATGTTAACTTTTTATTCACATTGTGTGACATAGCAAGCATGATTTGACAAGTGTCCTAATGAGATTTATGAATGATCTCTTTTGGCTCTAGACTCAATAGTACACTTTGTTTTTAGTGATCGAAGGCTGGAGCAGACTGCCACCTTTTCAATATCAACTAACTCAGAGTGAGAAAATTGATATGCATGTAATCTCTATTAGAAATTAAACAAGAGTATGTTGAGAGACCTTGAGTGGCTAGGGAGGGTTGTGCAAAGCGTCACTGGGTCTATGACTGTCTTCAATGTCAGACAACACCTTAGTGTTTCTGAAAGATTATGTATTGACCCAGTTTCTGCCTAAGTGTATGAAGGGCTTCTTTCTTTTAACCCTTTATCCTTACATTTCTTTTTCATTCTTCAACCCTTTCAATGCTTACTGAGACTTCATAACTAACACCTTGTTAGGTTTGTTCCAGTGTTAGCTCCATCTCAGTCGGCATTATTCCTGATTCTCACTTTTTCTCCTTTTGTATCATACCTAAGGACTTCTACACTAACTAGTGGATATCCCTGGGTAGATCCCTCCGGTTCTGGTTGGATCATAGGATTTGAATACCTATGCCTAACCACCTTATAACTCCATAAATTTAAGTACATGGTTGGTCTTTAGGGTATCCCATCACAATCAAAACCAAAATCATTGAAAAATTCAATCAAAGTGTTTGATATAAATATCAAAAAGATTTACACTTTGAGAGTTTTCATCATCACAAAAAGCTCCCCCTTAACATGTGCATCGTAATCGTAGTACATGCTAAGTGTAGAGTGCATTGAGTCCATTTTATATGATCACATTTCAATACAAGTTAGATTCAGTTTAATCACATTTTCTCCCCTTATCCAAAATGTTAATCCCTTGATATTTTGGATATCAATTGATTAAACTTTCGGAGACAAAATGTTACATAATCACTATAAGGAACATTTTAATGCCCCCTCAAATTATGAGGGTATATAAGACTGTGATGAGTATAATAATTTGAATTTTTTTGAATTTACTAAGAAATTCTTGAAAATTTTATACTCGAGCATACCTTATTTTTACCATAAGTCTATACTACATATATATACAAATGCACAAGTTTATGATATATGAAATGTCCTTTGAGATGTGAACATAATATGACAAAGTCATATTGTTCTTTGCAGTAGTCTGAGGTCAGTTCCGTAGAATCTACCACCGATAAATTTCTCCAAACTCGTCATCATCCTTCTTTCCTTCAGCAACTTGTTGATGTCTTTGATCATGAAATAAGCTCTTTTCTTTTCCAAGTTGCTCCACCTTCTTTTTGGAAAATATTCTTGGTAATGTCTTCGAGCAAAGAAAGAAGTCTTGTTAACGTGCCATCACTGAACTTTTACAGTTCGGCGGAGCGCATCAACCTGTTCCTCCCGATGTCGTCAACATAAATGAATCCTTGAGGGTCTTTGTATGGAGTGTACGGGTGCCTTTTTCTGAGACCAGGCCTTGTAGTATCAGGCTTGGTGATATTGATCTGTTTTTGATAACTTTCAACTCCAAGTTAAAGATCTTTGACTCGCCTTTGAATAACCAGACTTCTGGTGAACATTCTTAGCGCAATTGCGAAGTCAGCAACATCATCCCCTGAAAGATTTGAGAGCCGATTCTGAACCACAAGAAGTAACATGTCCTCGATATCATTGATCCGAAGTCATAGAAAGGCAGCTTCCTTGAATCTGTATAATGCGTTATCAGCTCTTCTCACTACAATCTCTTCTAAGTACCCATATCTATGTTTCCTCATTACCGAGACATGAGTGACTGCCAGAATCCTTTTTGTGGAATATACATCTCCTTTTGATTACATACCTCTTGCATATGCATAGAAGGACTTACGTTGTTGTCTCCAAGGTGAGATACCCCATAACGCATATCTATCATAATTAACTTTAACAGGACTCCATATGTTTGGAACCATGTCTTTAATGCTTGGTAGATCATACTTAGCGGCCTTTGACTTGGTAGTAGATGTTGTTTATGTCATAGTCGAAACTCCTCCTTGTAGATACTTGAGATCATTATTGATGAAGAATTTAAACGGTACTCTTTGACGATTTCCACGCGTGATTAAAGGAAGGGGTTTAGAAAGATCAAATGGATAGTCACCGCCTTTAGGATTTTCCCAATCAAGTTTTTATGAAAGAGCCTTGGAGCATTCTTCAAAGTCATATTCTAATTTAGCATAACTAGAGCGTGTGCCTTTGAGTAGTCTGAATGTAGGTCCTAGCAGGATTTCTTGAGTTAAATTCTCAATTTCAGCCCATTCAAGATGTATCCAGTGAAGTCTATTGGAGTGCTCATCAATTCATCAAAGTCCTTCAACAATTTATCAGTAGAAGTAGAAGCTGCTAGAGTCATCATCCAATTTTGAGTTGGTCCTTCCTGAGTAATCTTGCCAATATTCCAGTCAGGGCCAGTGGGTTCTTGAGGTGGTGTAGGTTTCTTGAACCAGTCACGTCTAGAGGTAGTCTCATTCCTTGGCTCATATTCATTATCACCCATGTTCCCTTTTTGATCTTGTGGCATGTTTAATTCTGCAACCTCGAACACTGGTTCCTCTGATTGAACAAACTTTCTAGAAGATTTTGGTTGAGACTTGGTGCCTTTGGAAGAGCCAGACGTTGAGTCTTTCTTTTTCTGACCTATGGTTGGTTCTGCATCTGTGCTTGTCTTTCTCTTCTTTAACCCTCGGTCTGATCCAGCGGAAGGGTCTTCATCTTTATCCTTGTCTTTTAGGCCACGCATCAACGAATATACATCATAAGAATTGAAGAAATCTTTTTCGAGAGCGTAATATTTTTTCAAACCATCATAACACTCTCGATGTTCAGGATCCGTCAGATATGACTCACTATTCTCCATCTTGTCGAGAAGAATCTTCTTTAACTTAAATTCAGTAAGTGTAGAAGCAACCTCATAAGTAGATTGTGGTTGAGAAGATACCTTTGCTAGAGTAACTTCATCACGTGTTTCTTTAATCAACTTTTCAGTCACAGGTAGGGCGAATTTAGACACTTCCTTAGGTAGAATCTGAGGCAGTTGATCTTTTACTTGCTCTTTGATTCTTGCCGTGAGAGACTCTAAAAGGAAGTTCATGAATTCTTCTCTGGTTTCTCCCAACATTGTGTCTAGATGTTCATCAACTAAAGATGTCACTTGAGTGTGTAGAGGGTCATTTTTAATTTCAACAACTTCTTATTCCAATGCTGTTATTCTATCGTTGAATCGAAAGACTGATGCGAAGTCAGGAAGTGTAGTTGGAGGATTTGTAGCTTCAGTTGTTGGTGGTGGTGTAGGAGTTGACACAAGAGGTAAAGGAGTGAAGGTTTGTAATGATTGAGGAATGGTTGTGATGACAGAAACAAGTATAGGAAGGAGTGTGGTAGTTTGAGTATTTGGTACCTCATGCTGAACTGAAACATCAAATGGAGAAACGATTTCTGCATCAGTATGAGGAATATCTGAAAAATTTAGGAATTTTGATGCCAAGTCAGATGAACAAGAAGAACTAGTAGCATGAACTTCAGTCTTCTTCGTAACAATAGAAATTGTCACATGAGCATCTTCAACAACTTGTTCTTGAGTAGTCTCCAGATTTTCATTCCCTTGTTGAGCGTCAATCATTTCAGCATCAGCACCCTCACCTTGAACAACCTCTTTACCAGTCTGAGTGGGCTCTTCCAATCTTGAGTCTACATCATCATCAAATTGGTTAGTAGTATCATATATTCCCTTTTCTTCATCACTTTTAATCTCATCATCTTTAGATTCATTTTCATTTTCTTGATCAAATTCCTCCTCTTCTTGATTATCATCATCAGATTCATCTTCTTGCTCTGAATCATCAGATTCTTGCTCTTCACTTTCATTCTCCTGCTCAATGCTTTCATCCTTTGATTCTTGTTCATCATCCTTTGATTCACTCTCAGTAGAGTCATCTTCTGTCACATCGAGAACCCCTGGTTTATCACCAGTTCCTTCACTTGTGACAGTAGGAGTTATCTTTTCAACACTTGGAGGTTTTTCGGCAACTATACCAGAACTACTAGGATATGTCTTATGAAAGTCCCTTAAGCTCTTCTTCCTTACTTCTTTTAACTGAGCCTTTTCAGCCAAAGCTACTTCAGATAACAGATCAATACCTTTTCCACATGAAACATCCACCTTTTCCTTTCATGTAGACTTAGTCTTCACTAGAGTCTCTTTAAAGACAATACATGCAGTTGGAGTAGTTGAAGATTTCTTGGCAGATCTCTTAACTCGTTTGCCTTTCTGGATAGGTTCTTCATCTGCTTGGACAGGAATACTATCTTTCTTAGATGGAGACGCTTTCTCGAATTTTCTAGCAATCTTGGGAGGTACAACACCTGTAGCATGGCCAAGATAAGTCTTGTAAGCCTTGGATTCATTCATCTTAGGACTGGTCAAACATTCAGGTAGAACAGCTCCATAGATCCGAGATGATTCTTTTGCAGAGACAAATCTTAAGGAGTTAATTAAGTAGTCATCTTTGGAGGTGTGCATCCCAATTTTGTTTCTCTAGGAGATTGACTTTTCTTGAATAAGAAAGTGGTGAATGATAACTTTGGTAAAACGAGGGTAGTACATCTTTTCTTGCTTTTTGTAGACTATGTTTTCAATCTGGTAGATGAATTCTTCCCAAAGTAATTCCACATAGTCTACATTTTTTTTCTGATGGAACATACCCCAAAGGATTTGAGCTCTAGAGAGACGAAGCATGTCAAAACCACTAGTCTTTCCAGATAAACTCCGGTTGATAAGAGCAGCAAAAGTTCTCCAGGGTTGATGCATCTGATCGACAACAACATCATTGAGTGAATTGATCTCCCGAGTATGACCGAGTTCTCTTAAGAAAGACACAACGTCTTCTTTAAAAGGAAGGGGATCAAATTCTCTACCCTGTACTCTTGGGCAAATCTGAAAGATATCACTGAAGACTTACAAAGTAAGGTTGAATCATTTCTTCTTGTCAATTTTGAATCTGTAAAAAGTGTCATGCTTGTACACGAAATTCCAGAACTGGTGCATGTACACTTCAGGGACATTCGCAGTGATGAGAAATGCAGGATAGCATGGAGTGAGAGCGTTAGCATCCAGATAGACTTGAAATTATGGTTCTTTTGGTGTCAACCCGCGAGGGATTCTTCCATTGCATTTTTTGATATCAATTCTATTTTCTTTGGGAACAAGCTCAAGATCAAGCTTGGTTTGTTGAGCAGTGATAGAAGACATGATTCTGCTAAGATTTGTCACATACAGTTCATATACAACCAAATATATATGGACCATGTAGACAATTTAGACCAAGATGCATGACAGGATTTACAACAGGGTATAGGCAAACGATTACTAGGCAAAGAGTTGATACACATACAAACAATGCAAAGAGCTAATACACATGCAAACAGGAAACACACATACTCATATACCACTTTAACTATAGGCTAACTATTGAAATCAAGGCAATCACAAAAGATTTCTAAGGAAAATTAGACCTACATTAATCACTAAGTAACATGATAGGGATTAATTAAACTTAGACTAGATTCTTAGATAGATTACCAAGATAACAAAATTAGATCTACAAGAAAAAAAATCAAGTATAGTTCGCCTATAGGGAGTGTATAAATTGTTTGTGTAATACACCCAAGTATAGTTCTCATGTTATTAATTATTTATGTATAGTTTACCTGTTCTAACTATGCATGTATGGTTCGCCTGTTATACCTATGTATGTATAGTTCGCCTGTTATTATTAAGCACATATAGTTCGCCTGTTTTAACAATGTATGTGTAGTTCGCCTGTTATAAATCTTGTATAGTTCGCCTGAACAATTTTCTAAGTATTGTTTGCCTGAACAAAATCTAATGTATTGTTCGCCTGTTTAATGTATTGTTTGCCTGAGTAAAATTTTATGCGTATAATGCGCCTATGCAAACTTTTTCATAAACATTTTACACCCTTTTAAGCTACAATAATCATTTAAACATAAACATACATCATCAATGAGTCATTCTAACATCTTTTCAACATGAATTTACCATAAAAATCTTGAATTTTGACTTGTTTGAGTCACGAGAATATGAAAAATCCAAAATAGACAAGATGCATCATACAAACAGTTTTAATGAGACACAAATGCATTCAAACATTCATTATAACAGTACACAACCTAAACCCATGAATGAGTTATCCCCATTAAAAACGGGTATGGGTACAATAACTAAACCCCTAAGCGACCAAAACCCCTCTATCAATTTAATGTTTCATTCACTTTTTAAGGTGTCTCAATTTAGGTCGATTTTAGGGTTTTTCACGCACCATTCCAAGGTTTGGTTAGGTTATATGGGTATTATAACATTCAAACACGTGTACCTTAAGCTTGGAGTGAAGATCGAACGAATTCTTGAAGGTTTTGAAAATTAGCAATGGAGGAAGAAGGTTTTTGAATGTTTTTGTGTTCGTGTGTTTAACAAGGACGGGACAAGGGAGTGTTTATGTTTGAATCTTTTGAGATTTGGCATAAATGCCCCCTGAGGTTTAATGACACTTCTAATTTTATCAAAGCTATTCCTAAGGCAATTATAAGTTTCCCTTAATGGCAAAACTAGTCCCTAAGGTTTAATAAACAAGAATAAGTATCACAGTTTGCATTAATACCCCTAAAGATTAAACAAATATCAAATAAATCCTGATTGAGTTAACATTAATTAACTCCCCTTTAATTATTCACCTGATATCATTAAAACCTTTTCCAATTGACCCATTATTAATTATGAAGAAGATGATTTTGACAGTTTCTCCCCCTCAAATAATGACCCGTATTCTATTTAAAGAGCTGTAGTCATTATTTGATGGATCAAAATTGTCTTAAAAAATGATGATATGTTGAATCTGAAAGATGATAGTTGTATATTTTGAAAATCAACACCCAAGAAGATAAGATTTCTCTTATTTTGACACATAAGCGCACTAACACGTACACTTACGGATTATAAGAATCACGGGTTGTGATGCAAAATAATCATAAGCCTTTGCATGGTCATTAAGTAGACCATGCCCGAGAATAAATTCCCGTTGAGAGGTCAAGTTGTATTTTTGACGACATACTTGCCTTGAAGATGATGACCGGGTTACTATCAGAAATAATAGCAAGCCGTTTGTCATGTTTTGAAAGCTTTTGAAACTTCTGCTCGAACTTCATTTACAGCCTCGTATCATTATTAAATGATATTTCTAAAGCCGTAAATGTTATCGATTTTCAGAAGACATGCCAGAGATACATATTTTTATATTTTTTTGATTTTTTTATTTTTTCTTTTATTTTTGAAAAATTTAATAAAAAGGAAAATCTTTTTGGATTTTTTATGTTTTCATATACACATATATACAGGATATGAGTTACCACCATCACTCGTCCGTTTCCTCTGCCAGACGTTTCAACGTTTCTGGAAACATGCTTTTCATACCAAACTTATTGATCAAGAAGTTAAATCTCTCTCGAGGCAACGGTTCAGTAAAGATGTCAGCCAGTTGGTATTCAGTCCAGACAAAGTATAGCTCTATGATTTTGTAACACCCCCATTTTCATATATCTCAGCGGAAGGGTCCTTTGGGGTGCTACGTATTAATACAATAACTCAAGCATAGAAAACGACTCGAAAAGAGACGTTTTAAAATACATTCATTCGAATAAAAGTTTACATCATAGGTCCCAAATCATTTCATAATTCATACAACATTTTTGAAATATTCCTCGAATGACATTTATTTAATGGGCCTTCAAAACATTTGGTTTTTCCATAAGCGACAACCAAAATCTCCATCGCCGAATTACCTTTAAGGACCAGAGTTAAAACATGCTAAAACGTCAACAATAATGTTGAGTGAATCCATAGAGTTTATATATAAAAACCATAAAAATATGTTGGGGTTCCCAACATCTAATCTCCGAACACAAGTATCATTTCTCAATATTCATCAGGATATAACGATGTGGCCAAACAAAGTTATATCGGGGGATTATTTATAAGCCTCATGACATTGAACGTTACCATCTAATTATGTTGGGGTTCCCAACAAGGTATGCCCACTATACACCCTCGCTATGAGTGCATATTATTCTCTATACAACGCATCCGTTGTGTCATATTCCCGACACTTGACGATAGCTAGTCGTCACGGATTGGAGGTGGCAGCCTCCAAATAGTACTATTCCATGTATAAGCGTATGCCATCTACCGGCAATTAACAATTCATGATTTCCGCGGGTCTTTTATCTAGCGAGTTAAGCTAACTTATAATAATCCAGGCAACTAGCATACAATCTCCCTTGTGTTCTATTTTTAAAAACAAGCATGTTATCTCCCTCGCGGGTTTATAAAACAATTAAAGTGTAAAAATGCGAGGCTATGAACTCACTTAGTGATGTCGGACGAGAATATCGATGAATAAGAACTTCGGGCGTAAGCGCGTAGATCAACCGAGACCTATACAAATTGTAACGGGTCTTAGGTTTCTAGTCGATAAAAATAAATGATAATTCATAAATTAAATAAGTATATGTATACATGTAGTTTATATGATGATCATGCTCTTGAAATATAATTATTTCACACTTAAAGTTTTTCTAGGTTTTTAACTTGTTTTTATTAGCCATTTTACTAGTATTGTCCAAATTGGTCCAAAAAGCCCAATAGGCCCATTAAGCAAGCCCATTAAGTTATTAGGTTGATATTATTAACCCAAAACCAGGTCTTAGCCCATTAATTAAGCCCAAGTGGGTTGGGCTTAAAGCCAAGTCCAATATGTCTATTTTAATACATTAGGCCTAGTGGCCTAATTAGGCCTTATGACCCATTTAAGCTTGTAAATGAGTCTTATTATAAATTTTCGGGTTCTCAACGTCGGGACATGTTTATTATCAGTAAGTTAACTTTTTAAAAACTAACAAGAAGTGGGTCCTATCACCTCGGGTTTTAGTTGTAAAAACGTTTTATTAGTTATAGTGTTCGTGTAGACGTAAAATTTTATATACGTTTAGGTTTACAAAACTAGTCGTATTTTAATAACCGTAAATGATATAATTGAAAACTTTACATCCTTAGTTTAATAATTAAGTATATATTACAGATCCAAGGTTACTTTTATACTTATTTTAAGTATACATATACTTATGATCAAATCACTACAGAAAGGTCAAGTTGCAAATTCGGACTGAAAACTCACTTTCACCATTTTTGATGCCATTTACAAACCATAATAAATTGGTTGATCATCCAATTGGTACAGAACCTACATGATTTTATCTAGGTCTCATAATTTTATGTTATTAGCCAACTCAGTACGTAAGTATGACTTTTTGTGCCATCTGTATAGCAAGGTCAGAACTAATGTCTTTTGGTAAAATGGTCATAACTCATTCAATTTTTACTTTCCATTGAGTATCCTATTAGCCATATGGTCATAACTCAATTATCTAAAACTTAGGTAAATCAAATCAACCATTAAGCCAACCCAAAAATCCAGAACTTGCTGTTAACAACAGCCCTAGCAAGTTTTAATCATTGATTTAGTCATTTCTTACCTAGATCTATGCATGCATGAATCTTTTCACCTCTTGATCATCATATATCATACATGTACATACATAAAATGAAATCAAAAATATAAATACAACAAGAACAAGTAGAGATTATACCCAATATAATGAGGAAAATGATGAATAAATGACCAAAACAATGGAAGCCTTCTACACCACTCTTTATCTTTACCCCAAATTAATTTTTGACCACCATTTTATTTACCCAAAATGACTTTATAATACTTGTTTACTTCAGCCCCAACTTGTATAAAAACCTTCTTTAAAACCTCTTTAAATCACCTCAAAAATATAAGAAACACACTAGGTAGTCATATTCACTAGTGTGCTCATTGTTTGATCTTCAAAAATTTTATAAGATTGGTGTTTGTGGAGTGTGTGTGGCGTCACAAGGCAAGAGAGGGAGAGAGGAGTGCAGAATTTTGATGAAGATTATAAGTTATGTGTGTGTGTGTTGGTCAAAATGGCCTTTTATAGGTGTAGAGCAAGTGTGCCAAGTGTTTGCTTGAAGGTTGAGGTTGGATGACACATGGGGGTCAATTGTGGATCCCTTCCACTTTTGATCCCCCTTAGGTTAATGGGAAGAGTTATAAAAAAACTTGTCCCACATTTTGTAAATGCGGGTATTATCAAAGTCCGATATTTAAAAAGGTACGATTTGTAGTCGTTTTTCGTAAAAAGTAAAAATAGTACGAGACACGAAAAATAAAAACGAATGTAATAAAAATATTTCTACGGAAATTCGATAACATAAACGTCGATACTTAACGTAGGATTCTCCGGTTCTTCGTTGACGTTACTATTTCTCCAACTAATCCGTGTTTAGCTCTACTCTACAGAACTCTATCATTTTCTTTCTTCGCGATAATTGCGAACGCTTGCTAAAAGTTAAGGAACAAGCTAGAGCTCATAACACGCTCAATCGGGTCAAAAATTTATTCTTGTTCTACACCAGCAGGAAAGTCAAAATTGTGATAAAAATACTTATTTTATTTTTTAATTTTTTAAATTTTTCATATTTTGAAATTTTTTTGGTTGGAAAAAAAAAATAATGGGGTACGTGAGAACAACGGGTAAAAGTAGGCAAGATCATATGAGATATACTCCCCCATACTAAAAATCAAACATGTCCTCATGGTTTTCTAGCCTAAGTTTTAAAAAACCCCTATACTGACTCAAAAAGGTCGAATGTATATAAGCCTGAAGAAAAGTATCACAAAATCTTTAGCGTTTATTAAGTGTGGTATAGATAAATGTTAGTTGGATAATAATCTTTAGGATATCCGATTTCCCTTAACTAATGGCAAGCCAAAGGCTAGGAAGCTCGAGTGGACCGGGACAAAACACCGAAATACTGAGAGTCTTCAGAAAATTTGGGTCTATCCTGCAAACAATCACAAGTACAAACAACAAACACAAAGAACGGAAGAGTACAAGCCTCCTCACAACACATTAGAAATAAGAAAGAAAATAGATAAGCATGGGTGCATCCTACAAGTCGCTTTGTTAAATTGGTATTCGAGGTCCATAGCTTGACTCGATCCCTGAAATTCATTCGTCCTTTGGGAGAGTAAATGAGAGAAATCCCATCGGGACTATTCATTAATGTTTGGGACATACATTAAATGCACATGAAAAGTTCCATTCGAGGAGAAGCCACCTAGCTCTAAGTGGGAGATGCGGGTCATAAATGGTGTCTTCACTCGTGGAGTAAGAATAGGAGAATCCATAGGTAAGTGAAGAAACGGGGAGAAAAATCTAAATGACAAATGTGAAGGGAATTGGCCAATTTCATCGTTAATCTCACCATCACATCTGGGTCAAAACATCATATTCATTAGCTCTACAAAATTGTCTATTACGGGTGCATTGGTCTTAATAATTAAGCTAATCTCAGCATCTGGTGGTTCTGAGGGAGGATGACGAAATTGACTGATCAGATCAAAGTGGATGATTCAAACTAGGAAGTTCCAAAAGAGGGTTATTTTTTTTAATTGAATTAGAAAAGATACAACGCTAGTCAAACCCTCCATGCATTTGGCTCAATTCAAAAAGAAAATGTCTACTCGGGAAGGGTTATCTAGCAGGAGTAGTGGTAGCCACTTCTCGTTTCTTCCATATGATCGCTAAAAGTCTCGTTTCGGTAAAGGAATTATTCAATGAGAAAGCGCTGGGAGACTTGAGCACAAAATCAAGAGTGGGTTAATTTTTCTAGATTCGATATTAGTAACAAGACGACTAATGTTCAACAATTTCTCACGAAGAATAACGTCTTGGATTTGAAAAATATCTTCTAAGTCAAACTCTTTCTTTTGTCAAATCATTCACTCCTCTAGCTGCCGATCTCCACAATTGGAGGTGATGTTCAACGTACTCGATGATCTCAAATTCATGGTCATCACTTGAAGTACCTCAATGTTAGAATCAGATATATCTCAGAATGATTGCCTAAGCATGAAAAGTGGACAGATCTTTCTCAAACAGGCACATTCACATCATCTTCAGAAATACCTTGAACTTCACTATGGATTAGGACAAGGTTCTAAATTCTAGGAAATACTGTCAAGATGCTCGTTCCCATTATTTAGAGAGTCAACGGAGACTCCTTGGTGATAAAATGGGTGTGATTGCAATGTATTGTCATCGTACATCTCATGCAAATGGGAATCTTCCAGTATCGATCTTTAGCGGCTTGGCTTTTTTTTTTGAATTCGCTTTTCATTCTATCCTCTTTGCATATTTTGACCAACTATATCACATATGGATGTATTGCTCCATAGCGTTGTTTTGAGTGAATTGTCAGAAGTCATTTTGAGCTTTTAAGATTAGATGATTGACGGTATTATTGCAGGGCTGAAAATGGGTCAAAACCAAAAGGAATTAGGAGATAGCAAGATTTTGCTCATATAATCTTCATTCATAGTTTGACATGTAAAAGTTTCAGGAGGACCGGTAATTTTCGCCAACAATTGTTATTGTTTAGAAGGACTTGAGAATTTGTGGAAATAATTATTATTAAGTTTTGATTGTAACCGTTCTTGTTCATAGACAACGGAACTGTGGTGGACAATCATAACCATAATAAGCATTATTACATAATCACACAAGTAAGTCTAAAAAGGAGCTGTGGAGGTGGGTGAGAACACTTGGAAAATCATTGAAAGATTTTTTTGGTTTGGAATCATAAGTGAATGAATTCTCATTTCATAATAGATGTGGGTGAACCACTTGGCAAAGTCTGTGTGAGCGCATTATGGTTGATTGCATTGTTCTGATTTAGAGATAATCGGAGCTTTTGGTGGACAATTATAACCAATCATGGCACCGTTCCCACAAGACTTGCAAGTACATTGTTGACAAAAGATATCATCTAACGAATCACCACACTTGTAACAACAATTGTGGTTACTTTGTAGAGGACTTTGCAAAGAATTTACACCGGGGTCTTGATTGAGGACGAATGGCTCTCGAGGTGTACTAACAACGTTAGTGTTGCGATTGGATGACTTGGAGGTGTTTAGAATTTTGTTTTCATCATGAATTGTATACCAACCTTCATTCAACCTTCGCTACAAAAGCACAAGATGAGAATTTAGACATCATTTGGGTTTCACAAGTTGCACAATTCTGAGGTGGTTGTTGAGACGAGTCGGGTACGGGAACAAGAATCTTGTCTTTAAGACTCCCTTTTGAACAACCACAATTGTAGTGTACATAAGCTCACAAGACATGCATTCTTTAATCGAGAAGAGGGAGTTCAAACGATGATCGAGTGACGCCATAAGAATTAAACAAATTAGAGGGTTAATGAAAAGAATTAAATGGATAAGAAGTGAAAATTAGATTATTTTTTAGTTTTTAATTATTTTAACGAGAATGAGTAATAACTTGAACCAAATAATCAAACTTACTTCACGGTAGCTCTTAAAAAAGTTTACTTTTTAAGGTGAGCCGTTCCTCGTAAATGACACAAATGGCAAGTTTTTGAATCTTTGATTCGAGTTGGGAACTTATTATGAATAATACATCAATTGAAGGTATTATTTGTTGGTGTTCTTTTACTAACTTTGTAACTTTTTAAATTGAAAGAGCAAATATTTTTGTGTATTTTTTTATATATATTTTTTTAATCTTCTACTTATACTAAAAAGAAAAGAAAAATATTTTTTACTTTTTTTTTTAATTTTTGATTTTCTTAAAAGCGTAACTTTTGAAAACGAAAGGTTCTCCAAAACACGATCAACAAACTTCAAACGAGAGAATCTTAATCACAAATCCCTGGCAACGGCGCCAAAAATCGATTCGGTAGAATCTATATATACGTAATAATAAAATATATAATATGATGGAAAATTACCAAACTACCCTTGAGGACAAATGTAAAAAGGAAAATCTTCACAAATATATATAATATAATACATATATAAACCGGGAAGTATGATTCCCGGGTCATTATCCCCCCAACGACTTATGAAATTGAAACCACGTTTGATGTTCGGACAATGATTTGAATTGGAAACAAGGATTGATTTGATTATCTACTTTTAAAAATTAAAATTAACAAACTCTAACAATTAAGCATGAAGAAAAATAACGGAAAATCAAAATTTAACTAAAAACGCAAAACGGGACCCCTAAACGGAGGTCAAAAACCCTAGATTTCTAAAAATAAACCTAACTTAAAATTTTCTTTTTAAATGGACTCTATTTGACTAAAAAATAAGTTTAAAGAAAACTAGAACAAAAACAGAGTTGAAATGAACGTTAAAACACGAAAAACGAAAACGGGAACAAATCACGTTCTTTAAAAATCGAAATTTTGCAAATTAGAACCTACGAAAGCAAAACTAATTTTCCTATGAACTTTATGATAAAAGAAAATTTTCTAAAAAAGATTTATATTTTTTTGATTATTTTTCTATTTTTATGATTTTTTAAAGTTTTTAATGAAAATAAATGTTTAAAAATACTAAACGAACTATAAAAATTCTAGAAAAATTACATAAAATGGCTTATATTAATTAAAACCTAGGAAAAATAAGCTTGAGATCACAGCTTATTGAGTAAGCTACGAAATAAGCTATAACAGCTTATTAAGCTTATAAGGCTAAAATGAGTATAAAGAATAAATTGTGTGAATGTATAACGAATAAGACCCAAGGGCGCAGTGGTAGTGTGTGATGTTATAAGGGTTGAGAGTGTTGAGGTCGGGGGTTCGAGTCTTGCTCACCTCTGACTTCCACTTTTCCCTTTTTTTATTTTCAAAAACTTATAAAAGCAAAGTTATTAAGCACCTAAAAATAAATATTTTTAATTAAAACAACTTTTTATGAAAAGCCCTAAATAAGCTAGAAATTAGCTGAAAGGTTGACAGAAACTACTTAACTATGTTTTTGGGGTTTTTCAAAGTTCAAAATCTCATAATAAGCTAAAAAATAAACCAATTAAGCTACTATTAACTTCAGACTAAACTAATAAGCTAAATAGATTTATATAAGAACAAAAACAGATAAGCTAAAAGCGAGAAATCAAAATAAGCTTCTAAGAAATCCTTTGAACCAAACAGACCATAACAACTACTTTGAGCTAAAAATTAAGCTAGGAAATGAGTTTTTTTAGAAGAAAAACTTGTTTTTTCAGTTAGCTAAACTCAAAAACTATATGAAAAAGCTTTTTGAAAAAAAACTTTGGAGAACAAAAGCTTATTGAAAAAGCTTTATAAAACAGACAGAACACTTAAAAAAATACTGATTTTTTCTTTAAGTTTTGAAAATGAAGGATGCTTAAGTTTGAACTTAAAAACAGCTAAGAAAAAGAGCTTTTTATGGAAAAACAAGTTAAGATAAATGATTAATGACCTAAATACTACTAAAGCTTATGGAAATCTAAGGCTAATAACTACTAAAACACTTTGTAAAATAAGCTAAAATGACAGTTTGACAAGTTTGCTGCTGATGCAGTTTGCAACTATGAAACTCAAATCAAATTTTAACAAAATGCAGACCTGAGAAATTACTTCTACTCTATCTAAACACACAATGTAAATAAAATTAAGCTAATGCAAAAAACTAGAAATGAATTGAGCTTATAGATGGATAAGCTACTTGACAGATTTGGACTTATATTATTCTAACTAATGAAAACTCAATTTACTCTAACCTATCTTATGAAAACAGCTTAAACACACCTAGATGAGAAACTAAGAACACTATCCTAAGACCAAATGGCCTCTAGCAGTACTAACCTATAGTTAGTACTGCTATGCCAAACACCCCTTTAAAATCCATAAGCCTTAATTAAGCTTGCTAATTTGTGATCTACTTATTAAAACCTTAATATCAGATAATGAACAACTTTTACTAATCCTAATAAGCAGTTATCACTAAGTAAATAAGCCAGAAATGTTAAGCTATACTATGCTACTTATTTTTTTCTTGTTTTTATGAGATTTAAGACAGATTATTAAGGAACTTTAGATCTAAACTAAACTAAGCTAAAATAGGTACTTAAACATAATCAATAAGCTATTAGAAGATCAATTAAGTACAAATAAGTAAGATAAGCAACAATTAAGCAACTTATTAACTAAGAAAATTAAGACAGTTAAGCTTTAACTGAAAACTTACTTAAGCCTTAGCTAAACAAAGGCACCAAAGGCTCATAAGAGCTATCTACTAGCTCTGGCTTTTTGTAGATAAGCCAGTATAAGTCCATATGAGCTCTTCCATGTTAAGCTAATCTTCCATAAGTCCAAAATCCAAATAGCAAGGGTTTTTTGAGATGATTTTAAAGTTTTAGTAGATTAAGGCTTATTAGAGCTCAATTCCAAGCTTAGAAACTTGAAAGAGCTTATGAGAGCTTATTATGAGCTTATGAAACAGTAGCATTTATATTTAAAAGAAATAAGAGCTTATAGGTGAAAAACAGATTATGAAAACTAAGTTGTGATTTTATTGATACTTAAAACTGATTACAATATTTGATCAAAGGAAATTACAAGAACTTGAAAAAGGAAATTACATTTTAAACTAAAAATACATAAAGCTTTTTTAAACTAAAAAATGCAGGAAAAGAAGATTAAGAAGAACATATCTTGTGTGAGTGAATGAGGCTTTATATAGCCATCAACTGAAGCTTCTAAGTCCTCATAGCCCGCCCCTCTTGAATGCATCTTAGCCCTTCATTATCTCTTAATCATTGGATACTCAATCTTGTCCGTAGGATCACTCTTTAGCTCACACGGATTGCCAGCGTGGCAATCCGTGGTGTGACACCTTGTGCTTGTTTTGTGAGTAGCTTAAATGTAAAAATCCTTCCCCGTGGGTTTGTTGTCAGACCACGTGTGATTCTCTTGTGGGTTTCCACCAATGAAAGGACTACTAAAAGAACGGGAAAAAGAAGATGATACCGTGTGAAGTTAGTGGTTCTTTGTTATAGCCACTTAAAAAAAGCTTCTAGGTGCAAAGTTTGTTACACGATCCCATCAATCCTGGCTCTTCATTCCTTCCAATGATTGGACTCTATTGTGGTCCGTTAGATCAAATCTTAGCTCACACGGATTGCCAGCGTGGCAATCCGTGATGTGACACTCCTGTGCTTCTTTTGTACTCCTTTTAGTGCAAAAATCTATCCTTGGTGTGTTTCCTTCCTTGTACGCGTGTCATTCCCTTTTGGGAATTGACCAATGGAAGCCTCTTGTGACGTTAAACTCTGCCAACATGTACCTTATCACTTGAATTACATAGCCACGTAGTCCGAATTTGAATTATACCCCTTTGATTTTGAGATTGAGGTAAAATGGGGAAGCAGTGAAACAATGGTAACTAACTTCTCCGCATTTTTTTTTACTCTTATTAAAAAGGTACGTTTGACTGAATTTGACCCGGGTATAAAGTTTTAGGCCAGTGTATTCGGATTGTGCTTGGACTTTGTTATAAGAAAGTTAACGGTGTTAACTCTTATAATTATAAAGTAAACACCGATAGGGTTTAGGGATTGATTTTGTAATTTCGATAATTAGGAAGGACTGGTTTTGGTATACTTGGAATTTTTGTCATTAGTGTTGACCAAGTTGTGACTGAAAGTTGCCTTGAGTGACCCCATGTTACTTTTTGATAACATTCTCTCGGCTCTTGCACACTCAATTCCGTTCCCGTGTCCGTGTTTGTCCGGTTTTAACCGTTTTCTTGAGATTTTTGCAATATTCGTACCTACATAATCACAAAGATAAAACAAGCAATATTCAAGCATTTAAAGCACAAATTTGTCATTTTAGGGCCTATTTTGATAAAAAAACGGATATGTGTTTTCACACATATCAACTGCGCTAACCGTCTCTTTTGATGCGGCCAAGTAAACAATATCTTCCTTTTCCATTGGTGTCGTTATGTACTAATCTATAGGAGCTCAGCTATTAGCTGTTTAATTTGCTTAAACGCCTCTTCCGCTTCCATGGTCTAATGGAAGTCACTTTTCTTAGTGCATTTTTTCAAAGTTTTAAAGAACGGTAATAATTTCTTAGCTGATTTGGCCAAGAACCTATTCAGGCTTGCGAGTTTTCCGTTTAAATTTTGCACATCCTTTAAACATTTTGGGGATGGGAGACTTAGCATAGCGTCTACCTTATCTGGGCATACTTTGAGCCCTTTAGAGTTGACTTTGTATCCTAGGAACATTCCTTTTTCTACCCCAAAGATATACTTTTTAGGGTTTAGTTTCATGTTAATTTCCCTTAGAGGTTTGAACGTTTCTTCTATTTCTCTGACTATCTCATCTTCCGTACGGCTTTGGATGACAAGGTCATCCACGTACACTTCTAGATTTCAGCCAATCTCTTCTTATGAACCGCTTACTCCCCAGCGTTGATAGGTTGCCCCAGCATTCCTTAGACTAAAGGGCATTTTCGTATAGCAGAATATTCCTTGGCTTGTGATGAATGCAGTCTTTTCTTCATCCTCCTTTGCCAATTGTATTTGATGATAGCCTTTATATGCGTCTAAAAAGCATTTGAAAGGGAATTCGCACAAGGATTCCACCTTCTAGTCTATTTTCGGTAGTGGATAACCGTCCTTTAGGCATGCTTTGTTTAGATCTTTGAAATCGACGCATATCCTCCAACTGTCATCATGCTTTTTTACCATTACTGGGTTAGACAGCCAGCCATGGTAGTGTACTTCCTTCATTATTCTTGCCTCCACGAGTTTCCCAACTTCCTCTTGTATTGCCTGGTTTCTGTTCAGTTCGTTACACCTACTTTTCTTTTGTCAAACCCGGAGACATCCTCCCTTTACGTTTAAGCGATGCTCCACAATGTGTCTTGGGACACCAGTCATATCCGCAGGATTCCAAGCAAAAATGTCCAAGTTACGCTGGAGTAGTCCACACAACTTGTTGCGGCCTTCCTCGGTGAGGGTAGAACCAATCATTACTGTTTGTTCCGGATATTCCGGGTTTATTGCTACTTTGATTCTTTCTTCTATTTTTGGTTTGGTAGCTGATGGGGCTCCTTTAGGTTCGGAGACCACCGCGCATTCTAGTGGAACCAACTTGCTACTCTTTAGGGTAATCACTCCTCCTTCCACCAGAATCTTTAGCATTCCGTGAGCTGTTGACGAAACTACTTGCAATTTTCTAACTCCTGGTCTTCAAATAATTCCATTGTACGGAGACGATGATCTTACAACCATGAAATTGATCCAGGCTGAGGCAGAGTGTTCTTCATCTCCAATCTTAACCAACAATTGTATTTGCCCTATTGGCCATATTATTTCACCACTGAATCCAATCAAAGGGGTAGTGGCTGGTATCAATTGTTTTCTAATTTCCAGACGGAGTCGGCTAAAGCAATGTTCATACAAAATTTTGGAGGCTGATCCGCCGTCCACATACATACGGTGTACACAGTGGCCTCCTATTTCCGCCTCTATGATCATTGGACCTTCCGTTCCTTCATCTTCCCCCAGGGGTGGAAAAAAGATTTCTGGATTAGGAGAGAAACTCTGTGTAATCCTTTATCTAGCCACCCTTTCCCAAGGTTGAATCATTAGGATAGCTAACGCTTTATCCTTCCCGAAAGTTTCTCCTTTCTTTGTTACCTTAGGTTGTTCCTTCTCGTTGTTTTGTTTAAGTTCCTTAATCAAATGTGACAGTTCCTTGCTTTTAGCCTTTCCTCAATCTACTTCTTCAGGTGCATACATTCGTTCGTGTTATGTCAAACTTCACCATGAAACTCGCAAAATTTTGCATGGTTCCGTTTCTCAACCGGGGTTGTCATGGTGCGAGCATTGAATTTTTCCTTTGTCTAAAGCAAAATTTTTTTTTGGGGTTTTTGTGAGTAGGGAGAACCGATCGTGCTTCCTTTTCGACCTTTATTGGTTCTGGTAGCCTGGTTCCGGTAGCCTCCTTTTTTGAAATTTTGCTTTTGGTTAGCTTCTTGATGTTTCCATGATGAGAATGGCTTCTTCCGTTCACGGTTAGAGGCTGCTACCTCCCCTCAGAGGAATGTTGTAGTTACTCTCATTATTTCGTCTACTGACTTTGGAATTTTGTTATGTAATCTCTTGATTAGTTCGGGGTTTGTAATCCCGTGCATGAATCCAGAGATTTTCATGCATTCCAGAGCTCCTTTCACGTCCCTACATTTAAGTTTGTACCTTCGCACGAATTCTTCCGTAGATTCCCCGTCTCTCTGTCTGATGTTGAGGATTTCGACCGTGTCTTTAATGCATTTCTTCTGCTGGAGGTAGTTTTCTAAAAATGCTTTTTTTAAATCATTATAACTGTTAATTATTTCTTTTGGAAGATCATCAAACCATACTCTGGCATTTCCAGCAAGTGTGGAATTGAACATGTGACACCATGTTGGCATTGCCTATCGTTCCGTCTTGGCAGCGGACTGGATAATCTTTAGGTGATCTTTTGGGTCTTCGCTTTCGTCGTATGTCTTGATGTGACTAGGCATTCGGGTCTTTGGGAAGTCAAAGTAGCGGATCCGAGGAGTGAAAGGATTTGTTTCTTCACATACCCATGGTTGGGATAGATCGTCCTCAATGCTCGACTTTTGCCTTTTTAATTTTGACTTCCAGTTACCTCACGCGCTGCCTTCTTCTTGAGCGGATTCCGTTCTTCTTGAGGATGCTCTCTTGGTATAACGCCTCTCGGAAGCGGACTCTGTTGCTCTCGAACGAGAGTTTTGGTGGCAACTTTCAGTGTCTCTGCGGCTACTGTGGTGTGACCGATGCCTTGAGTCGTCTGAGTACGGATACACTTTTCCCCTTGTCTCCGAGCCTGTGGAACACACCTTTTTCCAACCTTTTGAACACTTCTTTTCTTTCCGGACCCTTTCTCTTAGGAGATTCGGGGCGGTCACGCCTTGGCTCAGGACTTCCGGATCTGCTGCCTACATGTCTTGGTCTGAGCCTTTCCTTGAGGCCCCTTCTTTTGATGGGTGTTCCCGACTCAGAATGACGTGAGGTTTCCTCAAAATTGAGATGAGCTTTTACTGCTTTAAGTTTTTCTTGTTGCACCTTCTCCTGGTGTACTTTCTCAGCTATGATTGGCAGAATCTGATGGTAGTTCCCGTCGCAGTATTCCCGCAGGGCTGGGCTGGCTCTTTCCCTAGCGTATTCCTCACGACGGACGTGGGCTGGCTAAGGGGAGTTTGTTCGTTAGTGCTCATGGCGAGTATTTTAGGAAACGCGGTTGTATTTTCGGGTCCCATGGATGGCGTCACCTTGTTAGTACAAAATATGTTACGGGTTGAAATGATGGATTTGGATGTTTATTGGACCGGGCCCAATAGTGAGATCTTGTACTGAATCAAGTAATGAGATGATTTCCTGCACGATTGAAAGTAAACCATTAGTCTTACCGTGGGGATGGACCCCACGATTGGACTCCGGCGTAAGAGTAAGTAAACATGTTTATCAAAGAATGTCAGAGTATGTGTGTGTGAAATATGGTCAGAAGATCATACCTTGTGGGGTGTCAGAGTACCCCTTTTTTATAAGTGAGCCCAAGTGTTAGGTTTTCCTAATATTTCACTTATATCTGTTAGTGGGCCGAAGTGGGCCCCTTGTCTGGCAAGGGTCCACGGTAATCGTGTCTTGCGGAGGTGAATCTCTTTCCGCGGATGTAACTCGGTCCGCGGAAGGTCCGTTACGTCCGCCTTGCTCCTTCCGGGCCGTGCCAGTACGGGACTTGGCTTAGCTCTGGCCCGTCATACTTTTTAGTTGCGCTATTTGCTTAGTTGGGCCCCAGCCCATTGTGAAAATACAGGGTTCAGGCCCAAAGGCCTGGTAAACCTATTATAGGTCATCAGATACGTAAATGAAACTTCCAGATTAATTAGGCCAAATTATAGTCAGTCCATTCCACTAACTCCCGGTACTATTTTGCATCAATTATATGCATGCATAACCTGCTTTAATATTGTAAGCGGTTTGGAACCTCTTTTGTGTTTAATTTCTTGCCTTATTTTTAAGGGATGCACACTCTTTTAATTAATTTGCACGCTTAAAAAAGTGCGTAGTAGTATGTTTTGAAATGTATGCCCTTATAGGGGTCAACATGAGTAGAAGTAATCTAAGAGTATAAGACAAAATACTTTTGAGTGTGCAAATTAGTTAAAAGAGTGCACAAATCACAACCCTACTTTTAAAGGTGTTTTAATAAAAGCCTTGCTTTTCTAAAAAAAAAAGAGAATATATATGATCTAATTAAAGCTACGCCTAGTTGCTACCATTACAATTTGATAAAAGAGATGCCATTTCGTTGTCTTTAGACACTCGTTTCGTTTTTAATTTTTGCTTTATTTAGTGTACAGATGATAATAAATTTTCCAAACACCAAGGTGAACTTTTATTTTGGAGATATATTAAGTTGACCATGCGGTCGCAACAAAGAATATACATCTAGTGATAGTAGATGTTTTAATGCCACAAAAATGTTATTAAATCTGACATTTTAATGACACTTTTTAAAAAGGTGAGCAAAACTTTAAATTTTAAAATTTAATGACACTTTTCAAAAACGAAATGTGTTAAGAAAGGCAAAAAATTTGTATTCACACTTTTATTGTGTCATTATAATTAGACTTTTACTCACTGGACATCTACTTACACTTTTTAAAGTGTGGAGGAAATATATAAAAGTTTTAGTGACACTTTTTCCTTTAAGTGACATTGTTTTATGTATCACTTGATGAAAAAAATTTAGTGCGTGGTAACGAACAATACTTTGGAATCCAAAATCAACTTACGAAAAGAGAGTGTTTTACGTGATTTGAGTTTGTGTGACGGAGTGTCTAAAGTCCTTGGATTGGACGGCCAAAAACGTCACAAACCATGGTCATTCTAAAAGAAAAAAAGAGAGCACAAATTCAACTTGTTCGCGTTATTTTGGTAAAATGAAGGGTATTTTGGTTTGCAAACTTTATGAGACAAGATTGGTCCCAATAAAGAAAACTTCAAAAGGAAACAGTCACAAGCTTGCAAATATAACCCCATGACACTTGCTGGACTTAGTCTTGTAGGAACCAACAGAAACTGTATCTAACAACGATATGTTTCCTTCGATTGAATTTTTCTGTGTTTTGTTTAGCTGGTGACTAGTGTTATAGGGCCAATGGGCCATCTTTTGAAGCCTCTATACTTTGTAATACAATCACCACCTTACAAATCGGTCCATCTCAATTGCATGATTACATCGATTTTAACTTGCCGTGACACGTTTTGTGATTCGGATATATATCACTGAACACGTGTTCTTGATCAAAAGGTTTCTTGTTGCTAATTGTTGGACAATTACGACAACAAATCCGAAGTTTGATCGTGAAACGATAGATCGCGAGTAATTACATGGTTGAAATAACATAATGGGTGTGATCCAATCCAGATGAGATCATATGTAATATTGTGTGAGGTCAATAAAGGGATTGGTCCAGTGGAGCACAAGATCAATAATATAATGCTTACGAGCTCAACAATATGGACCAAGTCAGGTGTTGCTCAGTCAATATGCATGTATACTCGTAAACAATGTTTTGAAAACCGGGTCAATAATCGACCCGGTCGAGTCACCGGGTCACCGGGTTACCGGTTCAACCGGTTGGCCCGCCGGGTCAACCCGGTTTTCAAAAAAAATAAAAAAATAATAATATTTGCAATAATACAAAAAATTATATATATAAATTACGAATATACCTTATATTTAGCCTAAAAACGATTTACTACCAAATATAACATGTAACAAATAAAATTACGTTGCAAATATATATAAAAAACTTATTTTATTTATAAAAAAACATGAAAAAACCAAA
>BQNB010015729.1:14555-72755 GCA_026074375.1 Tanacetum coccineum | reverse complement strand
CGTCCCGTCACTAAACTTGTAAAGTTCATCCGTGTGCATCAACCTATTTCTTTTGTACTTGTCTACATAGATAATTCCTTGAGGAGTGTGTGGAAACTAGAAGGGGGTTTGAATAGTTTAAAGGTTCGTTTTCCGTTTTAAAAGTTTGCTTTCAAAATATTTAGATTCGAGTTGTATGTTTAACCAATTCACAATATGAACAAACAATATAACAATCTAAACTAAAGCTTAATAACAATGACAATAATATGAAGAGATAATGAAAGGAACAATCAAACCAAGACGCCTAAATTTTATAGTGGTTCGGCTATGAAGTACCTCTTCGCCCTACTCCACTCCCCGAGTATCCTACTCGAGATTCCACTATGTCAACAAGCTCCCTTTAGGCGGAGAAAACCGTTTACACGTCGCTTACGTTGCTTTTCGACACTAAGCTAAATGTCGAGTCCTAATCTTAGCTAGAACCAATCTACCACTTCACAATCAATACACAATAACTAGATGTACACTATCGGATTTACACACAATCTGAATCACACAAATACACAAGATAAATACTATAGAGATTTGATACTTAGAAGAAGAGAGGAGAGATCACTAAATAACAATTCGTTTCCTGGCGAATACGAATGTTTTTCTCTTGCACTTGAATGAGAAAGAAGAGATGAGAAAAAGAGATTAGATCACTTGAAACAAGATCTAAGAATGTTAGTGATCAAGAGATTTCGAGAGAGAAAGAAGTTTTTAGAGAGGGAAAGTTATCTGAAAATTTCATGTTAAGAGGTCTGATTTTCTGCAAGGAATGAAGCATTATTTATAGGCAGAAAAACCCAACGGTCGCTGGGGGCGGTCCCGGCGGTCCCCGATATATCTAGGGGCCGCCAGGCCTATAAGGGGGCCGCCCAGTAGACTACGCTCCCTTTTTGTCTTTTGTGGGGGAAGGTTATATCTGGTATGGAACCTTCCATTTTGGAGGGAAAATTTGAATTTCAAATTTTAAGTTTTTAATAAAACTTTTCTTTTAATAAGAAAATATTTTGTATAATTAATTTTGTGAAATTCTTTTGTAAAAATGTGATGGATAAGAGAATTTTTTTTTGATCACTAATTATGCTTAAAGATTTGTTTGTTCATACCTTAAGTGATTACTAATTTTAGAAATAGAATTTTACAATTAATAATTTGTAAAAATTTAATTTTATCGTAAACGTTTTTACATTTTGTGTTAGGATTGATAAAAGTGACGATCTTATTGAGAGAAAAGTCTTGTAATAAATAGAAAAATAATATTGTGTAATAGGGTAAGTGAAAGGCTTGTGACTAAAATAAAGTCACAAGATAATATAAAATTAAAGGTTTCAAATTATTAATGTGTTTTCATTCCATTTCTCCCCCTTTTTGTCGAATTCAAAAAGGATGATCGTCGAATTGTTGTAGAAAGAAAGAAGTCAATGATATCAAAACTCCCCCTTGATGTATGCTCCCCCTCGTTTGGGGCACCAAGGGATCAATCTTACAAAAAAATTCTACAAAACAAAGTTAGAAATACAAGTGCAAGACAAATATCTTTTAAGCATAACATTAAATTCAAGTCACCCAAAAGAGAGTTTTATTCAACAATCAAGAAACTCATACAATAGCAAATGTAAGTAATACATTCATACAACATAAAATAAAAATAGAGCTAATAGGAGCCAAGAGATCATTAATCCATAAGTTACACTACAATCTAAACATGCTTCATGAGATAGAGAAAGATAATACTACATAAGTCTTAAATGATTCATGATTCATAGGGAATGACTTTTTGAGCAAAAAAGTTTGGGGTGACACATTTATGAATTTTTTTGTAAACATTTCAAGGTGGAGGTGGAAAGTGTGAAGTGATTGCGGTAGTGAGGAGATAGTCAAGATGATCAAACATGATGTTCATCTCATCTCTTAAAGTTAAGAAAAGAGTTCGGTTGTGAGAGCAACATATGCATGTTAACCCATGGTAGTCATGATAGTTATAGTAAAGAGGATGGAACACATGATAGGGGGTGAATGTTGTTGGTAGATATAGGTGGTTATGGAAAGTTCATGGGTTTCAAATAGGTGGCAATGAGAGGAGTGATTCCAAAGAGGATGGACTTTCGAAGTAGTGAGTGGTATAGGAGGAACATCAAAAATGTTATCCAGCAAAGGTTTTTAAGGGTTGAGGAGAAGTTGGTCATTAGATGATGGTGGTGAAATTTGAAGTTTTAATTGAAAAAAAAGGTGTATTATCTTGGTTTGATGAGGTGTCATTGGTTGATGAAGTTTTTGATGGTGCATTTAGAGGAGTTAAAGATGAAGAGGTTGTGGTAGGAGAAGGTGTAGTGAGGTTTTCATCATCATTTGTGAGATAAACAAATAGTTGTTTTGGGGGTATGATGGTGAGTTTGATTTTCTTAAAGCCATGGGAGAAAGAAAGTAGAATCCATGGTAGAAAGATTTGAAGAAGATGAAGATGAGAAGAAGAATGGGAAGGATGGATCAAAGTAGAAAAGCATGAGGATTAAGAGGGTAGATTCTAAAAGTGGTTTAGTAAAATGCAGGAAGTTTAGCTAGGCCTAAGAAAGAATAGACAACTGCACAAAAAATCAGGTAGTCACAGTAAAAATTTCTTATAACTCTGTGGCGGTCCCTATATGCTTGGCGGTCCTGGATATATTAGGGGGCCGCCCATTATTTATGGGGGCCATTCTCTGGAGACAGGAAAATTTTCTAGTTTTTCTTGTAAATCCTGTATAGAAAAAGTTTCCTAGATTTTCCCTTTTTTAGTCAATCCTATTTCATCAAGTATCATCTAATTATCTTAAAAATCAAATTTCACAAAATAACTTATCCTTAAATTCTATTAAAGATGCCACATTTAGGCCAAATTGTTCAGATATAAGCATGCATAGAATCATATAAGTAACCATAGTGTATCAAGGTACATGCAATCAAGTGTTTAGGATGATAAAATCGAAAGATCATCCAAGGCAAGTTATGTTGCTCGTACTAAGTACTAATTTACCACTAAGTAGCATGAGTTTAAGTGCTTAAACTTCATAAAGTAATAAATAATATAATTAATAATGTCACAAAGCAATTTTCCATATTGCTCACTTTTTCATGGTTCATCACAAATTTACTAAGGCCCTTTCCCGCCGGTAACGTGACCTTAATCCACCACGATGATTATCTTTTAACTGAACTTTGTCGGGTGATGATTTGGTTTGGCGGGTTGTAAAATGGTTCTATGTCAGAGTAATATTAGTCGGGTTTTGAAAGACTTGACGAACTTCGCTTGTTTAACGAAATTGGACATAACGAAAAAGGGGAATGGATGCTTGCACTGAATGGTCCCTTCAGTCAATTCTCCCCCCCCAATTCATCATCGTGAAGATGAGAGGATGATGGTTGATCAAAGGCGGAGGAAGAATAAGTGGAGTGACGACCCTTTTCTCGTGCTACGATCCTTTTCAGTCTTTCGTTCTTGTTGAGCTGTAAGTGGATTCATGGGTAATTGATCGTACAAAGACAATATGTAGGATTCCCGTTACACGTCATAATCAATCATATATCCATACACGAATCGAACTAAGAAAAGAGATGAGAGGTGAGGAGGTTTGTAGCAGAAGAGAAAGAAGATCGACGAGAGAGAGAGATGAGAGAAAATAGGAAAAATGTGAAGTATTTTAGAATGACAACTAACTTTTCCAAAGAGGAAAGTTACCTTATATACCCGAAACTTTAAGTGATGTTCGGGATATTTGACTAGGACCCGGGCTCGGGTGTTGGGCTTGGGATTAATCCTGACAACATATACATTATTAGATTTAACTATCGAGCCCGATTATCGATGCTTTCGATTAAATGTTAACTAATTAAGATGACCGAGGACTCGACACGTAATGAAACGAACTTCCTGTTTTGGACTCAATATTTTGAGGCCTCAACAATATCCCCCGAAGTGTGGTCATTGATGGACACTCCTTTATGAGATCAATGAGATTGCTTTGTCGTTAAGCTCATGTGGGTCTTGTCTTTTATTTGTTCTTTGTTGTAAGCTCTGTTCTTCAGGTTTGTGATCTTGGACTTTGAGCTTTGTCATTGTTCTTTATCGTCTTTGCATCTTGTGATCTTGTGTCTTTTACAAACATTCTCTCATATTATGCCTAATCTGAAAGCTTCAAATCAGGTTTGCGGAAGTCTTGTCTTTTAATTTCTTGTGCTTTCATGATAGATTGTTTCTTTGTTGACATGAGCATGAACATGTGGTGATGAATTCGACTTTGGTTGATTGGTCTTGGATACCAGTCACCGCACCGTTTTAACCTGCAGTTTACGTTAGTGATAATCGAGAAAATTGATTTGAAAATCAATCGACGTATTACTTGTAAAAGCGTTTTTGTAACAGATCAGGAGTTTTAATCTTTTATCAAAATTCATCAACCGTCAATTCATTTACTGGACCAAATCGATATCCAGTTGTCACAAGTTTGATTCATATAGAATCTCGCAAGTCACCTACCAAGAGCTTGTTTGATGCTGACTCAAGAAAGATTCCATCTTCATTGTGAATACATTAAGTCATCACTCGTATTGTCTGGCAAATATCACAAGGATATTGCGTAGGATCCTATATTGTTAAATAGTTTGTGAACTTGATGATTGTTCAACAAGTGTTTGAATTGGACTGTGTCCTGACGAGATTTTTTTGATTATTGGCTCTAGACTCGATTAGTGCATTTTGGTTTTAGTCCTCGGGGCTTGAGCAGATGCCACCTATCAATTTCACGATTCTCGGAATGAGATGTCAATACGATAACATGTGTAATCTTCGTGACAAAATGAGGACAAGTTTTGTTTAAGAGAAACTCGAATGGTTGGGCAAGGGTCGTGTGCAATTGCATCACTGGGTCCTTGATTGTGTCTTCAATGTCGTAATCAACTTGTGTTTGACAGCATATTTATTGACCCCGGTTTATGCCCTTAAGTTAGTGTGGAGGGTCTTCTTTCTTTAGACCCTTTATCCTTACATTTCCTTTTTCATTCTTCAACTCCTTTTGCTTACCCAAGTAGTCATTACTCTAACACCTTGTTGTGATTGTTTTTTATTTTTTTTTTTTTTTCCTTGTTGTTGTTCAATCTTATTCTGGCATTATTACTATATTTCATTCATCTCTAATCATACCTAAGGACTGTTATTTCTAACTCTTGGTTTATCCTTCGGTGTCCTCGGTTTGGTTGGATCATAGGATTGATTCCTAAACCTAACCACCTTTGACTTCAGATTGTCCCGTGAAATGAAATTAAGATGTTGTGGGGTAATATGATCGAACCATAAAACCTTTCTTTCTGTTCAGCATCATTGAGTCTGATTAGATATTTTTAAAATAAATTTTCCCTCCCCTTATTTTTTAAATAATAAACACTTAGATTTTGAAATAGGCTTATGATTAAATATGTCTTGAATTTTGGTGGGAGAAAAATTATTAGCATGAATGGTTTGGAACATTTTGATAATGTTTTGAATACATAAGAGTTGTCGTTGTTGATGTATCCAAGAACATTAAAACGTTGTTTTTCGAAAAACTCCCCCTCAAAAATAGGACCAATTGAGAAATTGTTGTCTTTTGAAAACATATGTGAGGGTTGGAGTGTTTGAACACAACATACTTTTTGATGGAATTACATGGAATTGTCATCGAAGAAATTCTTAAAAAATTTGTGTTCAATTTTTGATAACCAAATGTTAGATGGATTCTTCTTCTAACGCTAAGGGTAAGCGCACTGATACGTACACTAACCTTTTTCTTGAGCTAAAAACATTGAATGTCTTGTAAGAACAGCTCAAGACCGAGAAACGTTAATTTTCTCGTTGTGAGGATAAGTTATAAACATTCCTTTATTTGAAGTCCAGGTTATGTACTGATGTTTGCAAACATAAGCCTCTAGAAAATTAGAAATGACATGTTTTGAAACTATTTGCAAACTCTCGCTCGAACTTCATTTACACACCCGTGTCAATGTTAATCGACATTTCTAAGCACGTAAATGTTATCGATTCCAAGAGACATGTCGAGAAGATTCTTTTTGGAAATTTTCTATTTTTTTCAAATTTTTGTATTAATCATATATTAATATACTAGTTGTCCTCAGCATTTGCATGTAAAGGTGGAATCGTAATTCGAAACTTTGTTCGTGTGATGTAGCTGTCTTGTTTGCTTAAGGAACAACTTTTGGAACCAGCTTTGAACTTGACTGTTCATTGTTGTGGTCTTGAATTCCGAGTTCTGAACGGTTATGATCAGAAGTCATTTGATGAAGAACGAGGCTTGAACTGCGTTGTTCAAACGTCATTTGAACATTGAGGAACGGGGCCTGAAGTGTTATTTTTAGCAGTCTCCATTGATGTTGACTCATCTTTTGTGAAAACCATTCTGGCACTGGTTCTTTGATTTCAAATTTTCCTGACAACACACTCTGAGATTTTCCCTGCTTGTCATTGTATAGTGCATACTGACATTTAAGTCAAGTCTTTGTTGCTTTGTGACCATTAAATGATTTACTGCACTTAAACCCAGAGTTTGTTTGCATGCTTGAATTATGAGGCGATATCTACTATTGAACCATGCGGTGGGATCACTGTCAACCCTTGACCGTGCAAGAGTTTGAATAACTTTCCCAGTGGGAACACCGATGTAGAACTATTACTAAAGAATTCTCCCCGTTGTTTCCATTTAGGATAGGTCTAGAAGGTTTGTTTGGGGCCATTTGTATTCTAATGGACATTTCTTTTCTATCCACCATTTCCATGCCTTATATGTATTCTCATACAACTCCTTAAAGTATCTCTTGGGTTTCTGAATAGTGGTATCTGATGCAACTGTTTTCTTATGGGGTGTTGCAACAAATTTGTTCGTTTTCTCTTTTGTTTACTAGCACTAATAGGCACTACTTTAGGCTTCTTAGTTCTAGCGTTTACGTCATTCAAGTATTTAGAAACACAAGCATCATGATTAGAATTAAAACACACATTTTCCACATTCAACACAAACAGCATTTACATTCTGAAGAACGAGGCCTGAACTGATGTGAACAAACGTCATTTGAACATTGAGGAACGGGGCCTGAAGTGTTATTTTTAGCAGATACCATTTGTCTTTGTAAACTTCACTTGACTATTGTTTGGCACGACCTTATCTTTAACTTGATAGCTCTTAAGCGGTGGTCTGCTAACACTAGTAGAGTGATTTACTCCTGTAGATGTAGACACGTGAGGACTAGTATTCCTAGAAGCATGAGGTAACTGAGGTTCTCTGTTTTGTGTTGTGCTAGTGGCAATTCTATACATTCCTAGTGTAAGCGTATTCATGTGTATTTCCGCTTGGTTTCTATACTGAGGCGAATTCTGTTGAGTGACTTGTTTAGATGAACCATCCGACACATTAGTTTTATTAACCGACTGTTTTGTTTGAAAACTTCTCATTTCAGGAGAATTTGAAAAAGGAGTCGGTTTTCCTAAAACTGATGGTTTTAGAATCCGTTGAGCATTTGGTTGTCTAACAACAGATGGTTTATCAAACTGAGTTTCCATAGACTTTCCTTTACATTTCTCAATGAGTTTCTTTAACTCACTTATTGCTATGTTCTTGTCTTGCATTTGAGCTTTCAAATCTTGTATTTCATGATATTGTTCACGTTCTTTTCGAAATACATTAGATCCGTTTTCTTTGCAAACTGAGTTGTTTTTCATTTGTTCTTTACATTGTTGTAAAGCAAGTTCAAGAGAAATCGAGTGTTTTTCAAGTTTAGAAAAACTTTTTAACAAATTATTATGAACTTCTTTTTACTCAGATCGCCAAGTGCATAGACGATAAAGACAATGACGAAGTCAAAGTCAGATCGTAAAGCATGAAGGAACAAGCCTACAACAATAACAAGAGAAAGACCAAAAGGGGGGGCGTAACCTCTAGGAGCTTAACGGACAATGCAATCTCATGATCTCATGAAGGAGTGTCATCAATGAACTCACTTCGGGGGAGATTGTTAGCCTCAAAATATTGAGTCGAACATGAAGTTCGTCCATTATGTATGTTAGTCTCGGTCAATCAATTAGTTAACGTTGTAATAGGAAAGTATCGGGAATCAGGCTCGATAGTTAATCTAATATTGTATATGTTTCGGGTTTAATCCCAAGCAAAACCCGAGCCCGGGTCCTAGTCAAATATCCCGAACGTCACTTTATATGTCGAGGTATATAAGTAACTTTTCCTCTTTGGAAAAGTTAGTTGGTTCATTAATAAAAAAAATCAATTTTCTTCTTTATCTAATTTCTCTCTCAACTCTCTCTCCTCTTTCTCTCTCTAAATCAACTCACTTTCTTTATCTATTTTCTTGATCGATTCGTGGTTTGTTATATGAAGTGAAAGTGTTATCGGGATCCTACAATTTCTTTACATTGTTGTAAAGCAAGTTTAAGAGAAATCGAGTTGTTTTCAAGTTTAGCAAAACTCTTTAAAAGTTTATTATGAACTTCTTTGTTAACAGATTCAGTTTGTTTCGAAAACTTTTGTGCAAGACATTCACATTCTTTGACTTTATGAAAGATACCATTGCATTGTATTTCAGCATAAGACATTTTAAAATCAGACAGAGAAGCAAATATGAAACATGTAAACATCTTAGACACACACTTCTTCCGAGTAGTTGATCATCTATGTTTGAAAAAATCAGCCTTTTCACGATTCTAGTTCGTCAACCTCTTTTTCAAGAGATTTAACATACTATAATCTTCATGCTTTTCTTTTTTAAGTTCTTGTTCAAAACGAAAAACTATCATTTTGAAATTTTTATGGAAAAAGCATTTAATAAGGTTTTTTATCAAAACTTCCATATCTTTAGCAGTTGGCACCCCGAATGTAACCACTAGTATGTTTAAACCAGCTTGCATCAACCTTTTTCTATAAATTGATTGATGTTAAATGTCATGTCGTTTAAAACTTATTATCTTTTACTAATGGATTTCGAAACGGGTGTAAAAAGGCAACGTTTTTAGCTATGTTGGGTTTTCTTCTAACAAACGTGTTCTCTTACATTGTCTTCCTAACTTCTTTTGCGCGTTCCAACTGATAAAGATACTCCAGTGAGGGTGCTTTGAAAATTTCATAAAGACTATTTTGTCTTGTGTAATCATATGGTTTAACATAATCTTTATTCAATTTTGATCTACTCTCATTTGCAAGAGTCATGGTCTCTTCCCTATCAGGGGTAAATCTGTTTGCATGGTCAGAATTATCATATGGGATCTCATACCACAACAGGGCATTTTCAGATTGAGCTTTCTTGAGGTTACCTTGGGGATTTGCAAAGGATTGGTCTACCATTATATGCTCGGCATTTGGGTGCTTTACATATAGCATGGTCTGCATATTGACTGATTACGAGTGTAAACAATTTCATTTAAAACTTTAATTGTTTTTTCCATTTACAATCAATCTTGGCATATCTTTTCTTCCGTAACCTTTTTTAAATCCAATTTGACCTTACTTTTCTTTTTTGAGTTACTTCAATATGGGAACTTTGTTTAATAGACTCTTTTTTTACTAACCTCTCGTGTTTTGATTTGACAACTAAATTTCATTAGGCTTTAGTTTTTAAACTTCTTTTAAGTCAATGTCTTTACGAGCTATAATAGTCCTAGAGTTTCAATTTAACTTGTTTGGAAGAATGTCATAATCAATCGTCCGGTCATTAAAGGCTAGTACTTCTCAAGCTCATTCTGTTTGTGTGAAAGTGCAATAAGACAAAACTTTCCGAACAATAGTAGCCTCCCCTAGGAGCCTAACTAGTCTCATCAGGTTTGTTTTGCAATCCTCTAGTTCTTGAGTCAATGATGCGTTTGCTTTCATTAATTCTGCTTTGTTTTCCTCAGTATCAAGAAGTTAAGATTTGCAATTTATATTTAGCAAGGCAACATGCTCATTCTGCACATTCTGCAGTATTATTCTTAGAATGTTGTCTTTCATTGGCAAACACATTATTTTCATCATTGTTTTATACATGTTCCAATGGATTCTTCTGGTAAGACCTCCTGAATCTTTGCCATGAAACTGTAATGTACTTCCAATTCCTGTTCATCAATCTCTTCATCCGTGTCCGCTAGCCACTCAGCTTGCTCAGCTTGTAAGGGATGGATAACCCCTAGCGCTTTGGCTTCCTGCATTCCTTTGCATAGTGGCCAAATCCCTTGCAGTTAAAGCACTGTATCCCCGTTTGTTGCACTACCGGACTGCCTACAGTTTCCCTAGTCCCAGCAACTGTCATTGTCCTTTGATTCCCAAACTGCCCTGACTGATTGTCGTTGTTATACCTTGGTGTGGTATCTTCAGTCTTGTTCCTGGAGTTTGAAGAAGTTCGAAGGTTGTTGTTGGTAGGTTTGTAGAGCCTTTTGAAATACTTTGCAAGGAGTGCCAAATTCTTTTGCATATCCTTATCCCTCTGAGCTTGTTCAGGATCACTGTCTTCTTCAGACACTGACTCAGATTGAGGTGTAACTGGTTTGGCGATCTCTTTGCCTTTGTGTCTGGTAGATGCACTAGGTCTTGTAGAAGATGATGTTGCATTAGATCTTTGAGGTTTTGGTGCTTGATAGTAATTATCTGAATATGGTTGAGCAGCCACAAGAAGTGCTAATGGATTTGCACTTTTGGCTATTCTCTCAGCACGGATATCATTGACTTCATTTTGATACTGCTTCAGAATGTCAAAAAGTGTGTAATATGAGATGGTGTCTATTTCTTTTGATTGCTTGAAAACCTTCACAAATCTTGACCATTCTGGTTGAAGTTGTTGAAGAAATTGAACGTTCACTTGCATTGTAGTAACTTGCAAGTTGTTCCTTGTCAACTCATTCATCAGTTTATAAAACCGTGAGTAATACGACTCCATTGATTCTCCATCTCGAGAAGTAAACTTCCCAAATTCCCATAACAGATTGGTCTTTACATCTTTTACGTTCAATGATTCACCCTGTTGTAGCCTTTCAATGGATATCCACATCTCATTCGCTGTTTTACAAGCATCAACAGTGGAATAGATATCATCTCTAATACCAGTTAAAAGCAAGAAAATTGCTTCTTTTTCAGACAGAAAGTGTGCTTTGTTCTCTGGAGTCATGTTCAATACTGTTTCAATTGTTGTATGTTGTTGTATTGCAGGATTACCTTCCGTTGCAGCAACAGATTGAACTAGTACAGTAGATGGCACGTAGGGACCAGATAGTATGCTTTTTCTCAGTCCCTCGCCATTTGGTTTCGTGTCAATGTACCATAGAAAGCGTGATCTCCATTGTGAATATCTTCCTGGTCCAAGCATTGGTGGACGATCTTTTGAACCAGCTGCCATGATATTATTATGCATTTGACTATCTGTTGAGGATGTATTGACTGGAGTAGACATGATGAATGAATGGTTATGAATTATGAAGTGTGAAAGTTGTTGGATCTTAAGTGGATATGATGTGATTGAAGTTTTGGTCTTGTATGGAGTTCACGTTTACGGGATTTTACACGTCTATGATTAAAACCGATAATGAATTAACGGGATTTTACAAAATCACTAGAAAACCGTGAATGAATAATCGATTGATGTTAATGTGTGTTTGTTGAATGATTAGTCCTTTTAAGTCCTTTGTTTGTTGTTTGATTTGATGTTTTGTTATGTTTAGACAATGATTAATAGATTCCCAAATTAGGTTTTCAAAACAAGGGTTTTTAATGGACAAAACGCAATGTCTTTAGTCAAAATGCAACCTTGAGACAAAATGCAATGATCAAAACGCAACCTTGAGACAAAACGCAATGATCAAAATGCAACCTTGAGACAAAACGCAACCTTGAGACAAAACGCAAGAAATGACAAATCGTACTTTTGTACTTTTTCCTTAAAATCCGGATATGTGTCTTTTCTTCACCAAAACGCAATCAAGAACAAATAATACGAAAATGATCAAGATCAACCAAATAAGCTCGTTTATTGGGGTTTGTTGTGTTGCTAATTGCACCCTTGTGGGGGTAAGAAAAGTCATTAGCAGTTGGATTCAGATCGTGGAAGTTAGTCGAGATTAAGGTTGACAAGACTCTTTGTTTTGTCAAGAACCGTGATTGTTGTTGCACCTAAAGTCATGAGTAAAAGCGTATATAAAATATTAGTGGAAGTTCATTGGGATTCGAAGCATGGTCCTGAGTTTACTTGGGATCGCAGGGATCAAATGAGGTCTAAGTGTCCTTAGTTGTTTGTCGATAGTGCTAATGCCTCGAGTAGTTAAATCTCGGGACGAGATTTTCTCAAGGTGGGGATAATGTAACAAACAATGAAATTGAGCATGTTAGTCAACATCAATACCGTTAGTGATTGACTTTATGTGTCCCTGTTGCAATGATGTTTTATTTGATTCTATTAGTTTTATGTGTTCATATGTGTTTAGGAGGTATTGGTAATCAATTTATTGAGAGTGATCATCTCAATGAGATTGGATTGATGGTGAAATTTGTTGAGTTCATTTCCTTCACTTTTGAGTGACAAGGAAATGATTATTGAGGTTTTAGCGTTTTGTGTTAAATGTGTAAGTATTTATACGTATACGTATTTTTTGTGTTAGTAATTAAAGAAAAAGTTTAGTTTAGAGGTTCAAGTAGGGGAAATTAGTTATTTATGGAGAAATTATCATATTTTAGTCATTTATAGTGATGATGGAATTGATTGGGTATTTTGAGAGAATTGTTTTGGTTAATATGTGGGTATTTAGGTGATGGATTAAAATGAGAAGTGTGTTATTTGTGAAAGAAATAAGTTTGTTAAAATATGAGAGTTTTTGGAAGACTTTCTATTTTTAGAAAGTAAATTTGGAAATGAGAAGTTATTTTTAGAAAGTAATTTTCAAGTAAAATGGTTTAACAAATTAGCTTAGGTTTTTTATAAAGCTTAAGGTATAAAGATAATTAATTAATTAATAAAAGAAAAAAAAATACTTTTTTTAGGCATGAATAGTAAAATCCGAAAATTAGAAAAGAAAAGAAAAAGAATTAAAATACTAATCCTAATCTAATAACTAGTTAGAGTTAGTTTAGGATTCTACCTAGATGCCTATATATACAAGATTAAAATCCCTAACCCTCCCCATACTTGAGTTCGACCGGCCTTAAGGAGAGGGAAGAGAGAAACGAAATTTTTCTTGGTTTAGTCTTAAGGTACGATCCGATCTTTTAATTATAGTTTGTTTTTAATTCTAGTAACTTAGTTATGATGGATTAGGGTTTAAATTTAGTTTTATAAATTAGGGTTCATGTAAAATCTGTAAATTTAGGTTTTTAATCTTTTAAAATCGTTTTTTTTATATCATTAATGAAGTTAATCATGTGCAATTAGGGTTTTTAGGATTAGTAAATTCTGAGGTTTAAAAGTTGGCAGTTGTTGAAGGTCAGACTTGCAAGGGTCATAACTTGAACATACGGAAAGCTTTTAATGATTTTCAGAAGCCTAAAATTATCTACAGAGAGTCTACTTTCAAACCTCATAGGTTTAATGAATTAAAAGTGAGTGAAAGGTATTTAAATAATTCAAACAAGATTCGTTGTCAAGGCTGAGTTTTTATGTCAGATTTAGGTTAAGTTGTGTGAAGTGAAAATCCTATTTTAAATTTGAATTAGACTTATACCTTCTAGAGTAGTTAAGTATTATGTGTCTATTAAATATCCACCAAAAGTAATTTAATCAATTCGAAGTCTAAGTTTGATTTTTAAGCCTAAACTTTTTAGTGCGCAATCAGACCCGAATTGGGACTATTTTGGAGTTTGATTTTCTTAGGAGTACTTGTGTATGTAATTGACACTTGGGAATCACATGGTAGTTAGTAAACACATAAGGGAACATGTGTGATTTTTGGTTTGAATTATGGGAATGTTTAAGTGGTGCGTTTAGGGCACGCAAGTGAGAGTAAAATTCTGCTTAAAACCAGAAAGTTTAAAGAGTAACATTTAAGTATAAATGAAATATGTAAGAATGGGTAAAGGTTTTAAATGATTATAGGACTATGATAGATAGCCTAGGTATCCATCATAGTTGAGGTTACATCATATTGGGTTGAATGCCTAATTTATGGTAGCTAATATATGTGGTTAACTGTTAAAGATTGTTCGTTGAAATTTTGTGAATTTATGTGGATCTTTTGAAGCTATCAATCAGGTGAGTTTCATAGCCCCTTTTTCTTATGTTTTATTTGGGGTGAGAATGATGCTATGTGTTAAAATGTTTTAGTTGCTGTGATTATTTGCTACGTGTGATTGCTTTGTGATTTGTTCGGTTGGGAGTGGTCTTTACTACTCAACTCAAACCAACTGAAGGGTTGAAATAATACCCACTGATGTGTGGTCCAGGCCTAAGTATAAGTTCCAGCTGGTAGACTTTTAGGTGCGTAAGTAACAAGATGGATTGGGGTAACATTCCAACCCATTTGTGGGTAATGGATCGGGGGTAACGTTCCTACCTAGTATGTGGATTGCATGTTAGCATAAGTGTCCTATATTGTTTTGATAATCACAGTAATTGGATTTAAAAGATTGATTTGTGTGTCTTAAACCTATGACTCTCACCAACCATTGTGTTGACGTTTTTAAGCATCATTTTCAGGTGAGCTTAATGGTGCTAAGATAGAGCGAAGTGGCTAGAAGAGACCGTAGGATGCTTGGAGTTTATTTATGCGTTCTGTTTTAAATAATTGTGTTTGTGTATTAATTGTTAGGAATTATGATTTTGAATGTCATTATATGACGAGACCTCTTTCTCATTTAATAAAGACACCATTAGTTATGGGTATTGTTATGACACTTTGTGTCCTTTTCTTACTTTAGTTTTTCATTTTTAGTAAATTCTCTATATAGACACCATGTGTTTGTGATGAATCCATCTTGTTTACCAAGCCTCGCGTTTTTCCCGCCTTGGCGTGGTTTACAGATTGGTATCAAAGCCAGGTTAAGAGAAAACTAGGTGGTTCGAGCCTAATACTATAGCTAAGGGTCCCCACATAAAGTTCATTTTAGGGCATAAGTGTTTGTGTAGAGTATATAAAGGTTGTGTGTAATAATAGTTGACGAATATATTAGTGAGTGTATTACCACGTATGAATCTCGCTACATTAAAGCTTGGAATTCCTTTCCTATTTGTGAATTTACTACTATTAAATATGAAATATATACTTTTTTCATTATGGGGATCTAATAGTATAAACCATTGTTATTAATTTACCATGACATCCCTAACCCCAAGGAGGTATCTATTGGGAGATTGTTTACCTCACTGGAACCCGCGGGAGTGGGTGACTTTTGAGAGAGAAAAGTCAACCCAAGCAGCTCAACATAAGTTTATTTCGTTTTTCTACCTCGATGCGTTGCTATAATCGAGGATTGCTTTTATATTTTGGGTCACAATGTGACTTCTGTTTTCGTTTGGACGATTGGGATTTTATGTTTTGTTAGATGGATTATCATGTTTGAGCTATATTTGGATTAATATTAGTGCTAGTGAAAGATGTGTTTATCATTGAGAGGTGTGGTTTCTTGGAGAAATAACATTGACGTGTGCAAAAAGGTGCAATTAAAATTAAGGTCCGCGAACATAATTATAAAGGTGTCACACACGTGGACTTGTGACTTTGATTGCATTAATCAATTATGCTTGTAATGTATTATGTAAGATTGTAAGACTGGAAAGCTTGATAGATGGTAGTGTAGATGTGATGTGATGATCCTGTTTGAGGATGGTTAGTGTGGTTAGAAATTCTCTCTTCCCGGATTGGGCGATTATATTAGGTTGGTTTTCGTAGATGGAAGGTTCCCCTTTCATTATCAATTTGCGGATATACAACGATACATGTGGAGTTGTCGTCGCGATTCTTAAGTTGGTTAGTTTGCTCGTTGTTCGTTGAGATATCCAACGCTCGTGTTGGTATTTTTAGTTGCCATCATAGAACTAGTGTTCTATGTTCTCCGTTCGGCGTTTTGATTGGTTCCCGCATCTAAGTGGCGATACTCTTTGGTTTCGTTTTCTATACCGTATGGATTGATGAGTTTCTATATTTTGTTTTGGTTTGCAAGAGTTTTTCCTGTCGTGCTCGATTCAAGTAATTAACATTTTTTGTATTGGAATCCTTAATTGTATTTAGGGAGTCTATTTTGCTATCATGATGTCTCTTGTTGCGAGTCATAAATTCCTTTTCAAGTAGATGTTTATTGTACGATATCATATCGTTTTTAGGTGTTAAAAACTTTCTTTCTAAAGTGCAAATAAATTAAATAATAAAATGCAACACATTTGTTTTAACATCTTTTGATTTTCTTATTATAAAATCATAATTAAAAATAATTTTATGAATATTTTATTTATATTTATTTTTACACTAAAATTAATGTCATTATTTAAACTAATGTGATCCTAATTTTTAAAATGATGGTAAAAAGGTTATGAGGGAAAGTTTCCTTGGGTAAAAAAATTGGTTTTGGAACAAAGGTTCTTAATCTTTTAATTAATGGGTCGTGGTACGTGGTAATATTCATTGGGTGTTTTCTATTTGCATCGTTGATGCTTTGATAAGGTCTAGAGTTCATTCCGTTGTGCCGATGTTATATTCAGGTGTTTCTGCTTTTTAGGATAGTGTGATTTTTTGGTCCAACCAATAGTGCATGTGAAGTTTGGTATTTCTTCATGGCGTGGTTTCTAGAGTTGATGGTAGGTCATATCTTCTGAGTGGTGCGATTGATGGTAGCGAAGCGAATAGAATTATTCGCGATTCCAAGTTAGAATTTGAGAATTCTCGTTTTACTTAGTACCTCTTAGTTATGGGAGCGTTGATGTAGCCGTATGAGAGAATTGGTTGTTGAGGCATAAGGCTGGGATGGCATGCCACAAGAAGGTAGTTAAAATACCTTAGTGAGCTAAAAAGTGTTTAAGGTTCGTGAGGAAATGAACTAAAGAGGATGCGAGGTCTCGTAGGAGTACCAAAGCATATGAGTCAAAATTTAGTGATACTTTAGTAGTATGTGAGCTTCTCAAAGTTGTTTCCTTAGGATTTAGTGGGCTTTTACCCCTCGTCGTAGAGATAGATTTCGTATGATAATTACGTACAAGAAGCGATGCCAGATATTGCGAAGGCTCGTGGTCGTTTTGACTTTTTTTAGAAAGGCTAGTGTGGAATTGATTTCAGGAGTTGCAAGGTGAGGGTTGGTTCGAATGGTAACTTGTTGTGGGAAGCGAATGTATTTTCTTATAGGAAGAAAGGTGGGTTAGTTTGAATGTGCAAATATTATCGTCAAGAAGAGTGAGATAGAAAATTCGTAAATGTGATGTCACAATGGAGGGGTGCACGGAGATGACGTTAGCTAAGAACTGTTTGTTAGGGTTTGGTGCTGTATGACGTGATGCGTAATGGACACGTTAAGTTTACGACTAGTGCCTATTTGGGTTAACCAATGCACCAGCATTTTTCATGGAGTTTAATGACCCGGGAGTGCATAGGCCGTAATATAGACCTAGCTAGTTTAACGTATATATACAGATGATAATTAAACCGACCCGAAAGTCTCAGGAGGAGTTACGAGTCGCACGTGAAGATGATCGTGGAGACGAACTGAAGGAAAGAAGAAGAAATGTACATGAAGTTTTCAACAACGTGGAAGCTATCCAGAAAAGAATGCAATCAAATAGGTAATGAGGCCGGATCTTGGCAATGGCCGAAGGAGCAAACGATTTGAATTATAATATTACGCACGAAGTAAGGATTTAGAAAGCATGTTTGGCAAAAGGGAGAATGAAATGCTTACGTCGCGACAACTGAAGGAGCTTATAAATGATTATATGACTAAACCGTGAAAGGTTTTTGCACAATAATGCCTTTAGAGGCATTAAGTAGAAAGATACGTGGAAGTGATTTCTATATGGATCATGAACGTTTCAAACACACTTTCAATCAGAAGGATTGAACATGAGGCAGAGTCGATGGATGAAGTTATTTAGTGAGTATGGTTTCAAGGCCAAGTACCATCTGGGAAAGGAAAATGTGGTTGTTGAATCGTGGAGTAGGAAAAAGAGTGAAGCCAAGAATGAGTTCTGGATTGACGTATGACGATCCAAGCTAAGATCGAGAAAAGGATGTTGGTGGTGTAAAATAAGATGTCCAAAGCAAGAACCGAACAACATAAGATGTTTCGTTTCTTGGACCAACGAGTGGTGAAAGAGGTGGAGAGTGGTTTCATATTGCTATTGAGAGCTTATACTATAAAGTATCATATCCATACCTGAAGCGTATTGCAACTTAGTGTGGGGGGTTAGTTTTTCCAAATTGGTGGTCCGAGTATGAAGAAAAATAAGCTAGATGCGGTAGCAAGTATATAGCTTATTCGAGAGTGGAAGTTGAGTACAAGGGCTTCAAGGATTGTTGCTACAGACCCTGATTTATCCAAGTAGAAGTGAGAAAGGATTAACTAAAGATGTTATTTGTCAATTTACCAAGTTGAGTAGTTGGATACGTGCGATTGGGTGTAGTATCAATGGACTGACTAAGTCACCCCATTTCTAGCTATGCTTAGGACATGTATTGTGAATGTTAGAGGTAGTTAGGATAACTTTCCTTTCGTGAGATGATATTTTCCCTAAGGTGGGGATTTATCTTTCATGAATGGTAGATGTTCTCACCCTTTTTTTAAAAGGCCACATTGTGAGGAAAGGAATGTAGGTTACCGTTTTAATGGGTTGTAACTAGCGACATCAAGATTGAATGAACCGAGTTGTGGTTTCAAGGTATTATCCTAGTTTAAGGATTAACGGTTAGACTTAGCTGGTAATTGAGTGTTATTAGAGTAATTCAGTTTGAATGGTGTATGATGTTTTCGAAAAAGTATGGTACAGTTGATACCAAATGTAAGAAGTCCATTTGAGATTTTTGTAAAGGTTTATTGGTTATATTACCTAAAAAGAGTTGAAGATGTGCATGACATGTTTAAGTGTGACAAATTCAAATTTTGAGTTTGCTAAAGAACTATAGAAGTAATTAATGTTCATTGAGTTAAGATTCGATTGGAATTGGATAGGGAGGTCTTTAGGACTTCAGGTAAACTGAGTATCCATACTTGTTTGTTGAGCAAGGAATACTTGGGAGTTTTAGTTGAAAATTGGGGTACGTTAAGGTTTCTTGTAGACCTTAGTATGCTTTAGATGTGGTTTTGTTATTTTGGTTAAAGTTAATTTTATGAATAAACTCGAAGTCCTAGCCGATTTTTTTAAAAACGTTTTGGTTTGTAACAACTTAATAACTTTGATTCAAGATAGTTCTTGTATGATGAGTTTGCGAGATCGGGTTGTACACGACTTGTTACACCCTAACTTAAGGATTTTGATGAGTTTCTCATGACTGAGGCGAGGTTCATGTAGTTGGGAATGCTTCTTTTCGTTTGGGTTGTTGTGTTTCTAATTGACCCTTGTGGGGGTAAAGAAAAGTCATTAGCAGTTTGATTCAATCGTGGAAGTTAGTCGAGATTAAGTTGAACAAGACTCTTTGTTTTTGTCAAAAACCGTTTTTTTATTTTTTTTATGATGTTGTGCACCTAGAGTCATGATAAAAGCGTAAATATAAATAGTATTGATTGGAATTCTTGGGGATTCGAAGCGTGGTCCTGAGCTTACTTGGGAACGCAAGGATCAAGTGTGGTCTAAGTGTCCTCATTTGTTTGTCGATAGTGATAATGCCTAGAGTAGTTAAATCTCGAGACGAGATTTTCTCAAGGTGGGGATAATGTAACAACCATGACTGACATGTTAGTCAAACCGTAGTGATTGAATTATTGTGCTGTTGCAATGTACGGTTTATGTGATTTTATGAGTTTATGTGTGTTCATATGTGTTTAGGAGGTATTGGTAATCAATTTATTGAGAGTGATCATCTCAATGAGATTGGATTGATGGTGAAATTTGTTGAGTTCATTTTCTTCACTTTTGAATGATAAGGAAATGATTATTGAGGTTTTAGCGTTTTGTGTTAAATATGTAAGTAATTATACGTATACGTATTTTTATGTTAGTAATTTAAGATAAATTTTGGTTTAGAGTTAAGTTAGGGAAAGAGTTATTTGATGGAGAAAATTTCATTTTAGTCACTATAATAGTATGATGGAATTTGATTGGGTATTTTTGAGAGAATTATTTTGGTTATATGTGGGTATTTAGGTGAAGAAATTATAAAATGAGAAGTATGTCATTTGTGAAAGAAATAGTTTTTGGTTAAAATATGATAGTTTCTTTGGAAGACTTTCTATTTTTTAAAAGTTAAATTGGAAATGAAAGTATTAGTTTTTTAGAAAGTAGTTTTTTCAAGTAAAGATGGTTAACAAATTAGCTTAGTTTTATAAAACTTAAGGTATAAATATAAATTAATTAATTAAATAAAAGAAAAGAAAAAAAATATTTTTTTAGGCATGAATAGTAAAATCCGAAAATTAGAAAAAAAAAGAATTAAAATATTAATCATAATCTAATAACTAGTTAGAGTTAGTTTAAGATTCTACCTAGATGCCTATACATACAAGATTAAAATCCCTAACCCTCCTCATACTTGAGTTCGACCGGCCTTAAGGAGTGGGAAGAGAGAAACGAAATTTTTCTTGGTTTAATCTTAAGGTACGATCCGATCTTTTAATTATAGTTTGTTTTTAATTCTAGTAACTTAGTTATGATGGATTAGGGTTTAAATTTAGTTTTTATAAATTAGGGTTTCATTGTAAAAAATCTGTAAATTTAGGTTTTTAATCTTTTAAAATCGTTTTTTTTATATCATTAATGAAGTTAATCATGTGCAATTAGGGTTTTAGGATTAGTAAATTCGGAGTTAAATAGTTGGCAGTTTTGAAGGGTCAACTTGCGAGGGTCATAACTTGATCATACGGAAAGCTTTTAATGATTTTCAAAAGCCTAAAATTATCTACAGAGAGTCTACTTTCAAACCTCATAGGTTTCATGAATTAAAAGTGAGTGGAAGGTATTTAAATAATTCAAACAAGATTCGTTGTCAAGGCTGAGTTTTTATGTCAGATTTAGGTTAAGTTGTGTGAAGTGAAAACCCTATTTTAAATTTGAATTAGACTTAGACCTTCTACAGTAGTTAATTCTTATGTGTCTATTAAATATCCACCAAAGTAATTTAATCAATTCGAAGTCTAAGTATGATTTTTAAGCCTAAACTTTTTAGTGCGCAATCAGACCCGAATTGGGACTGTTTTGGAGTTTGATTTTCTTAGGAGTACTTGTGTATGTAATTGACACTTGGGAATCACATGGTAGTTAGTAAACACATAAGGGAACATGTGTGATTTTTGGTTTGAATTATGGGAATGTTTAAGTGGTGCGTTTAGGGCACGCAAGTGAGAGTAAAATTCTGCTTAAAACCAGAAAGTTTAAAAGATTAAGAGTTAAATGGTGAGAGGTTTTTTGTATATAGTTTAGTAGACATTTAAGTATATAATGAAATATGTAAGAATGGGTAAAGGTTTTTAAATGATTATAGTACTAAGATAGATAGCCACGGAATCGTATCATAGTTGAGGTTACATCATATTGGGTTGAATGCCTAATTGATGGTAGCTAATAATGTGTTTAACTGTTTAGATTGTTCGTGAAATTTTGTAAAGTTTTGTGGATCTTTTGGAAGCTAGCATTCAGGTGAGTTTCATAGCCCTTTTTTCTTATGTTTTATTTGGGGTGAGAATGATGCTATGTGTTAAAATGTTTTAGTTGCTGTGATTATTTGCTACGTGTGATTGCTTTGTGATTTGTTCGGTTGGGAGTGGTCTTTACTACTCAACTCAAACCAACTAAAGGGTTGAAATAATACCTACTGATTTGTGTGACATGCTCCATGGCTTACTGATCAATTGGAGTGGAATTTGTGGCACGCTCCATGGCTTAGTGATCAATTGGAGTGGAATTTGTGGTATGCTACATGGCTTAGTGATCAATTGGAGTAGTTTGTGATTATTTCGTATATTTCGGTGGAGTGGTCTTTAATAACTCAATCAAAACAATCTATAGGTCTGGAAATAATACTCGACTGATGTGTGGTCCATGCCTAAGTATAAGTTTCCCAACTGTAGACATTTAGTGTGCGTAAGTGACATATGGTCGGGGGTAACGTTCCTACCCAGTTGGTAATGGATCGGGGGTAACGTTCCTACCCAGTATGTGGATTGCATGTTAGCATAATTGTCCTATATTGTTTTGAATTAACATAAGTAAATTTGATTAAAAGATTGATTTGTGTGTCCTTAAACCATGACTCACACCAACCATTGTGTTGAACATTTTTAAGCATCATTTTCATGTGAGCTAATTGTTGCTAATAAAGAGCGAGTGGCCTAGAAGAGAACATTAGGTTGATGATGCTATAGAGTTATTTATGCTTTCTGTTTGAATAAATGTGTTTGCATGAATTGTTTGGATTATGTTTTTGCATGTCATTTATTGACGAGACCTCTTTCTCATTAATAAAGACACCATTAGGTTTTGGGTATTGTTATGACACTTTGTGTCTTTGCTTTACTTTAGTTTTCATTTTAGTATTCTCTATATAGACACCATGTGTTATGATGATATCCATTCTTGTTTATGCCTCGCGTTTCCGCCTTGGCGGGGTGTGACAAAGTTGATACCGCACGTCCTCCATAAGTGACGAAGTGTTAAAGTTAAAGAATATCAAGAAAGATGGTTACACATGCTTTCAACATCAAGAACAGTATGAGCATGTTGGTCCAAAAGTCACAAGTACACAAGATGGCAAAGATTACAAGATGGCAAAAAGAGATTATGCTTGGTTGATGATCTCAAGGAGTTCAAGATCACATTCATGTCAAGTCAAAGATACAAGCCAACGCCTAAAGTCAAAGATCACTACATCAATTCACAAGTTAAATATTAAAGTTAAAGACTACGAGCTCAAGACTAAAGTCAAAGCATAGTATGATAGGTTCTTATTTTTGTAAATTGGGTGACCTCCCTTAGGGGGAGATTGTTAGGAACACGAAAAGTATCGGTCACTTCCAATATAGATAGTCGTAGCTCGTAGATTAATCAAATGTAATGTTATTAAGCTAACCGGGCCAAAGACACATGGAAAGCCCATTACTTAAGCCCATGGCCGGTTATTGCTTGATGTATAAATACCTTCTCCACACATGGAGAGGGTGTTGGTTGGTTCATTTCTCACATATAATCTAAGCTTTCTTTCTTTGTTACTTTCTCTCACTAGAACCTTCCTCCCATCCACTTGAAAAGATCTTTAAATTCAGGAGCATCTTGATTATGAGATGGTCTATTATTTTGAAAACTTTCTTTGTTTTGTTGTAATTTAATTTCAAGAGAAATACATCGATTTTCAAGTCGGGAACATTGTTTCGAAAGTTCGTTGTAAGCAGCCTTTTCAATCATATCATTCTTTGTAGCAAGCTCAGTCTGAAGTTTCAAATTCTCTTCATATTCATCCACAAAACATTGTTCCATGGATTTATAATCATTAATGGTAGCCAAAGAATTAACAGCAGTATGCACAAGATCTTGAGATATAAGCAGCTCCATTAATCGATCATTTTCATGTTTTAACGGGTCTATAGCAGAATTGTCATAAACAAGAGAATTATTATTCACATGTAACACATTTTCATAATGATCATTAGCATGCATTACAGTATTCATTATATCTTTACAGATAATATGCTCTAAAAGACGATCATTATCAAGACTTAATTCCTTTTTCTCAATCTCAAAATACTTCTTATCTACAGAACAAGTTAGCAACTTCAGTTTCCATTTGAGTAAAAATGGATTTCATTTCTTTGAGTTCTTTGTTAAGACCGTGTTTAAACATACAAAAATATTCTTTCAAAGTTTGAGCTAAAGGTTTGACATCCTTTTTAAAAGCCCATTTATATGTTTTAACTCCTAAGAAATCTATTCTATTTCTGAGTTTATTTGGTGTGAAAAGTTAATAATTTCATCAAAAGTATATAAACATGCTCACTCATTTGTGGAAACTATCTTTTACAAACTGATTGATTGAAGTTTCAATTAATTTCCTTCTTAAAACTGGTTTCGGATAGAACTGGTGTTAGACAAAACAGGGTTAGAAAATAAGTAACCAAATGCCTTTCTGCAGACAATTAGTTTTTGAGGCACAAACTGCTTAACAAAATGCTCAGATAGTTTATTTAAAGCCACATAATCAACAGGGGCAATATTAACTTTCTTTTCTTTTAAGCTTGGATCATTTTGGTTTGCTAGCATTTTTAACCTACTCTCTTCAGCTAATTCTAAGGTTTCCTCAGTATCAGTTACAGACAAAGCAACATGTGTCTTAACAATAGTGTGGCCATCATACAAAGCATGTACTTTTCGTCGAGCTTAAGAGAGATAAAAAGGATTTTGATAACCAAGTGTTGTTTTGTGACTTCCATCATAAAAAGCTTGGGGTTTTATTAACATATGCATTGTTTGCGTGGACTGAGCCATTTTGTAAACCACATTGTCTAAAGCTTTATTTTTCTTTTGTAAATCAATGACTTCATCAAGATATTTATCTTCACATCACACTCTCTATATCTATCTATCCTCTCTCACAATCTTTTTCTTAAGACACCTTATTCAAACCCAAACATTCAACAGTTGTTGATAAAGTCTTATGACTTTCAACTGTTGCATTGAGTTGTAGTTTTAATGAGTGTATCTGTTTTTCAAAATTTGCAACCTTTGCATTTCTGTCAACAATAACCTGTCTTAATTGACCATCAATATACTTTTCTAATGTCCATTTTAAATCAAACTTTTTGTCTTTTGTGTTCAAAGATTTTGACTTTTTCTTTAGATCTTATCAAGCTCGGCAGTTAAGTTTCATGAACAATTAGATTTTCTTGCACCTTATTACATTTTGCAACTTGACTAGAAATTTCTTCAATGACATCTGTAAAGAGTTCATCTTGTTATGCAGAAGAACTGGTGTTTTGAAAAAGTGGGGGTGTGGTGTGGTGGGAAGTTCAATCGGACTTTCATTTTCTGCAACACTGTACCATAAGAAATGATTATTACTATCACTGTTATGCCAAGTATCATTCTGTTCGTTCTTTTCGTCATATCAACAAAGTTTATTCAAAAACATGTGTTCTCTTACACACATTAATAGACTCATATCAATAACTATGTTTATATTCATGAAACAGTAACCTCTGAAAGAACATTTTGAGTCATAGGAGGAAGATTGGACATGAGAACTAACTGCTAGCTGAGGGTACATTATCACAATTAAGTCAAAAGCATCAAGATTCATCATTCTAAAATGCTGCTGAGTTAGGATTTTCTTAAGATGCTTGAGCTAGAATGACTGTTAATCCCCATTATCTACTAAGAAAGCAAACTGTTCCGATCCAAATAAGCTCATGATTCCAAACTTCAGTCGCAACATCTTTTTCTTTAAACCATGCAAAAATTCTTGGCCTTTGGTATTTGTGCACTGTTTTAGCAAAATGCCCTCTCTGATAGTTTTAACACTAACAACCATTGCTTTGAGCTACAACTCCATTCATGTACCTCAAAGATTTGTAAGCAATGTTTCTGTGCCCCTGTGCTAACATAACCCTTGTTTATCCTCCCCAAAAATTGTCTGTACAGATGACCTTCCATATTGAAGATTGCTTGGTACCTAGGATTAGACGAGGTTCTCATCTGATTCTTTGTCTGTGGGAAACGAGGACCAAATGTTGTGCTTACATACGCCATTGACTTGTTTAAATTAGAAATTAGATCATTAAGAGGGTTAAAAGATAGAACAACAAGTCCTGAATCCAACTCTGTAGAAGATGGTTGCTGAATAGTAGGTGCTTGATAGGATTATTGCAAAGCTGGTGCTTGATATGGTTGTTGAGGAACCACTAAAGAATTAGTAATAAATTGTGGTTGATACTGTGATTGTTGGGACACACACACACACACATCAAAACAAATGTGTGTGTCAGGAGGTGAGTAGTATTGTTAAGTAGTAGATAACAGCTGAGGATAGTACTGAGTTAGGTTCAAACAAGTTGGAGAATTAACAACCAAGGCTATTTGATCCGGATACCTTTGTCTTGATAAACAAACTTAATTTGCATGAGCTTCATGTTACCTAAGATGAGCACACAGATGATCAAAGTTTAGTGGTAGCAGTCCTTGGCTAACATTGACACGAGACAATTTGCTCATTCAGGTAAAGAATGCTTGAGCAAACTTTATGTGACATATGGAGTGGTTTCATTGTCATACCAATCGTATGCATGCCATTGATCAGCTGGGCAAACCGCATATAATAGGAATGAATTATCTCACCAGGTATAGTAGTAAATGTGTCAAAATCATCATACAACTTGGACTCTCGCTCTTGCAATGATAACTCTAAACCTTGAATGAGTAATTTCACTATCTTTCCCAAATCTGCTTTGCATCTTCATTATGATTAACCAAGTTGTAAATGTCTTGAGGTAAACCTTGCAAAATAATATGTGTTGCCTTGATATCAAATTCAAATATTCTATTGTGGTTTAGACGATCTAACACAAGGAATTCTCAACGCCGGAGGAATCATCCTCTACAAAATTCCTAACGAAGCTTTCAAATCCTCGAGGACAAGGTCCTTCCCAAGCTTAATTTCTCGGATGATTCCCAAACAACACCAAACCAAAAACCATTGTTTTTATCGGTGGAAGCAACATCAATCCAGATCATGCCATTTTGATGGAAATATTTGAAGCTCTCGCTACAAAAATCGATTCCGAATTCTTAGTCATAAGGAAAGAGCTCAAAGAGATGTGAGACGGTTGTAGAGACAACCAAGATTCACAAATCTACATGAAGGATGACACGCCGATGTGTGAACCTCATTAAGCGAATTACGTCCAAGGATATCACGGAGGATATCACGGCCGAAATTCCAAAAATTCATACTCCTATCAAAACTGAAACCCAAACTGCCACTATCATCAATCTCGACCACCAAATAGAATGTCACATCCATCACGATATTTAGAAACCTCAACTGGGGAGATTATGAGAGAATGGATGGCTAGGCAGACGGAATTGAATGAACGTATGAAAGACAAAGTGGTTGAATTGGAACATAAAGTCAGTCAAGGATTAAGGAACCGCCATGCGATAATCTAAAACTTAAAGAGGCAGTTTGAGTATCTTAAGAAAATCCAACGTTTTGAATCCCTTCCTCATACCACAAATATGAAACCGAGACATGAATTTGTCTAAAAACCACCCTCAATCCGAAACGAGAACGACAAGGGTGATGTTAAATTTATCGAGGAGGATGAGACTCAACCCATTCCAACCATGCCAAACCCGAGCCTAATCATGTCTAGTTCACCAACCGTGTCACCTTTTCTTAAGGATTGCACCGTGCATATCCCATACACGAATGTGAAGACGTTTGCAGATGTTGTATTGCCGAATCATGTTGGTGACAAGAAGTTAAAATCAATCGATGGTGTTGGAACTAGAAGGATGACAAAGAAGGAAATGAAGAAAGATGATGTGAGACTGCCAAAAGAACCTAACCAATAATGAGAGCTGAATGAAAAGCGGTTCCTCATAACGAAAACGTTTATCACTATCTATGACACCTGACTGAAATTCCCCATCTGAACCGTATCATTAAAGAATCCCAAATATTGGGGAGAGTCTAGCTAATGACTCAGAAATAAATTAAGCGCTTCTCGGGAGGCAACCCAAGAATTTTATTGTTTGTTTGTTTTATTTTCTATTTGAATAAATATGTACACCCTTTACAAAAGTTGTTTTTCAACTTGGAAAATCATAAGTGTGGGGGTGTTACATGATCATAATATATTATTGCTTGTAGTTCGTTTGTTTTGTTTTGTTTTGTGTGAATAAATTGCAGCAGGTAATGATGGAGGATGATGCTTGGAGGAGAAATCGATTGATCTTACACGTTTATGCTAGCATTTGTGTAGCATTTATCATATGGAGTTCGATCGCGATTTCTTATGCCCATATGTCTGGTTTTTCTCTTACTCTTATTTCCTTATTTTATACTCTGTTTTGTTTTGTAGCATTGAGGGCAATGCTAAACTTAAGTGTGGGCGGAGTAAATAGGGAAAACGAGACTGATTTTTAAAACATATTTTTGAGCTAACTTAAAAAATTTTGTGTACTTGTTTTCCCTCGTGATCTAATTGTTTTCACGCTTTTAGGATAATATATTAGAATAACTGGATCAATCCACTGGTGAAATACTGTACTTTTGAAAAATTCGAGATGTGTCCTGGTTAATATTGCAATGTATTGTAAGATTTGAGCCGATTTATTATATAGGATACATCTTTTATGCTTGAATCTTTTTGCTATGAGTGTGCCGGTGATTTTATTTATTCTAGAACTTGTGCTTGTAAATCATTATGAATGTCGTAGTGAGATCACAGTCGTATGATATAAGTATATATGTGTGATAAAGAGGCAACCTTAGGAATAAAAACCAAATGGCCTTCCGTTTACATCTGTTATCCCTCTTTTAATCCATATCACAACCGAATAAGCTATACCGATAAGCTCACATGAACCGAGTAAGCTAGAGAGAGAGACTTAGAGAGAGAAAGAAATAAGAGAAGGAAAAAGAGTGGTAAGATTGCATTGTGAGAAATATGACAACCAACACCCTTCACCACATGAGGTGAAGGGGTATTTATAGTCCATGCCACATATGGCGTTAGGATTTGCTTATGTTGAGCCGGGCTTAGAATTTGGTGGGCTTTAGCCCGAAACATGGACAATATTAGCTTAAAGTCCAAGCCCGTTAAACCCGACTAGCCTATTACAATACAAGACTATTAATAACTACGATGACCGATTACATTCTTGTTAGACTTAATAAAATTAAGGCTAACAATCTCCCCCAATGTTGAGGTTATCTTGATTTGACTTTATCTCTCCCAATGTTGAAGTTATCTGATTTGACTTTTATGCTTTGCCTTATTCGGTCTTGTCTTCGTCCTTTCTTGTTTGTAATGGGCTTGTTCCCTCATGCTACGTGATCTTGATCTTGAGCATTCGTCTTTTGACTTTGAGTGCTTGAGATCATTAATCTTGCATCATCTCCTTGTCTTGAATCATCTTCATTTGACTTTCTTGATCAACTTCTGCTTTTGACCAACATGCTCATACTTGTCTTTAAAGCTTAAAATCTCCTCTTCTTCATCAAGCAAACAATCTCCCCTATCTTTTTTAACTTTAAAGATCTTTGATGATATTGAGGAAGTTCGTGATTATTAGAGTTGTGGAAGAGTATTATGACATGAACTTGAGCTTTCTAACCGATAACATTCTTGTTTATTATGACATGAAGAGTATTATGCTGAATGTTTGACCTTAAAAGCTTGAGCATGAGCATGTGGTAATGAATTAGACTCTGCTGGAATAAGGCTGCAACATCGACGTTTGTACCTGCATTTGAATGTTATTAATAAATAGCAAATATGGACGAATATGGATTTGTCATGCGTCGAGATTCGGTTGCAATAACCTCTGGTTCCGTGAGGACCAACCTGTGATCAGGTAGGTTCAATTTGGAAGAACCTCATTGACAGGGTTTCTAGCTTAAAGCATAGGATCTTCTAACACAGATGTATTAGATCCACTATGCATGTATATTCTCATTACCGGAACGTCTCAAGGCAGACAACACAATAAGAGTGAATCAGATAGTTACTATCTTTCTGATTAAGTCATCAAATCATTTACTGGACCGTTTGATGTTGAACTGGAAGGATTTACATCGTCACTGTGAATACTAAAGAGTATCACGCTGATGTTCTTGCAAGATCACAAGGATAATGCGTAGGACTCTTTGATACCAATTGTTGTCTATTAATGAACAACAATTGTTATACATGAGTTATGTCCTAATGAGAATTGTAATTTGATCTCTCTTGGCTCTAGACTATATTTGTACACTTTGATTTTAGTAATCGGAGGCTGGAGCTGACTGCCGCCTTTTCAATATCAACTAACTCGGAGTGAGAAAGTCAATAGATAACATGTGTATCTCCGTGACAAATGAGACAAGTCTCTTTTCAGATAAACTCGAATGGCTGGGAAGGGTTGTGCATTGCATCACTGGGTTCATGACGGCTTTCTTCAATACTAACAATCATCTTTGTGATTTTGATAGATTATGTATTGACCTGGGTTCTGCCTAAGGTGTATGGAGGGCTTCTATCTTTAGACCCTTTATCCTTACATTTCTTTTTCATTCTTCAACCCCTTCAATGTTTACCAAGACGTCATCACTATCACCTTGTTGTGATTGTTCCGGTGATAACTCATGCCTTAGTGTACATTATTCCCTTATTCTCATTCATCTCCAATCATACCTAAGGACTTCTAATCTAACTATGGAATGTCCAAGGGTAGATCCCTCTGGTTCTGGTTGGATCATAGGACTTATACCTAACCTTAACCAACTTATGACTTCATCGACGTCGTGAATTAATTGGCTGTTGGGTATAGTGATCGAAACCATAAAACCATTGAAAATCAATCAAAGTGTTTGATAGAAATTAAGACATTTTAAGACTTTGAGGGTTTCATTCTTTTGAAATACTCCCCCTACACATGTGCATCGAGATTCGAAATTATTTCGCACATGTGGGTAGAAGTTGTGCACTTAGTCTAAAAGATCACATTTTTCTAGATCACATTTTAATCACATTGTCTCCCCTTATTTAAAATATTAAATCTCTTAGTATTTGAAATACTAATTGATTAAAATTTGAGACATGAAAAGTTTCATGGGGAGAAAATGTTACCACAAAATTGCATGAATTAGTGAACTTTTTCTGATTGCTGTCCTTCAACAATATATGCGAGATACCAAAGATTTTTGATAATGAGATGAATGAGATGAATGTATTATAAAACCTAGATGCCCTTAAGATCTTTCTCCCTTATACATTCAAGGAGTCCTAATGGGCTTACAATTACTTTCCCTAATACTTAGTCAAATATAATGACAAAGTATTTAATACTTTCCTAAGTATTAGTCAAATTCTCAATCAAGCATTAATTTTCTCAATCAATCATTAACTTTAGTCTTCTGTGACTAATCAGCATTAACTTTCATCAATTAGCAATTAACTTCATGAAACAACAAAATACTTTCAGCACATTAACTTTCTCACCAACAGCAGTAAATCTAGAACCAGCTTAAGTAACTCTATAACCATTCATTGTAAGTTACTAAATCAATAGTCTTAAGTTAGTACAAGGCATACTAATCTTACTCTGCAGTAATTACCTGACTGATTTAGTAACTTACTGGCAGATGTATCTTCACTCATCACCAGTACGAACTGTTTTCTACTAAACAGTAACTAACAGTTGGCTAGCGAGTAACTAACTCATCCCCTAGCAAATTACTAACTCTGAAGGGTTTAAAATTCCCAACCATCCTCCCTAAACTTTGAATTACCTCCAAATCTCAATTTTTTTAGAATTAGAAACCTCATTTTCTTTGCTGATTAGGATTCTTCTAAACACTTTATCTTCTTGGTCATTCTCTGCTTTTGCTGCACTCTTCTCTAGATCTTCTTTTTCTTTGCTGCCACTCTTTAGCCATCCCCTAGCCTTGCAAGTCCATTCTGAACAAAAGTGATCTTCATTAATAATTCACATATCTCCCCTTTTGGAAGATCCTCCCCAAAAATCCTTCTTATGGGAACCCTGCCATCACAGACTTGAATCTTCCTTTGCATCAATGAAATCTAATCTCTTCAAGTAACTGAAGGTACAGATGTTTTTGGAAACATGACTACCAATCTGTTCTTTGCATCCAGACCCAAAAGTTGATAGCCTTTAACACATTAAACCTATTCTCTTACACCTATATATGCAGCCTTTGGCTTAGCAACATGTAACTATCTCAGATCCCATTTTCCAATTAAGACTTGCTTTTGAACAAAGTTTCTTTTATGATGGAGCGGTACAGACCATTTCTAATGAGAAATTATATGATTTATCCTTCTAGCCTTGATTCCATATAGGTTTTTGTAACCTTCCTCTTACAATCTTTGTATCAGTGGTTAAAGCGTCCTACAAAAAAACAAAGCTTTATTGTTCATTAAACACAAACCATTCTTCCGTCGCTCTGTTGGGATTTAAGATTATTCCAATTCCTTTGATTCCCTCTAGGTTTTTGTGATCTATACATCTCTGCATATTTAACTGGCTTCCTAACTGGTTTTTCATGTTGTTTAGGTCTAACAAACTCTATCTTTGCAGCAGTAGGAAAAACAATCTTCTTCTTTACCACAACAGGAGACTCAACTTCATCCTCATTATCAGAAACCCATTCTTCAATCAAAGGAGCATCAGAATTTTTCTTAGTTTCATTTGAAGAATTTTCACAAACACTTTTATTGGCCCTTAATCCATAGACTTCAAATTCAGGTTGTTGAAACTCCTCAAGACCAGAATAAGACAGATCAAGCTTATTAGGTCTATTATAGATTAAAGGATGAGGTGGAGGAACTACACTATACCCCAATCCCTTTTTGCTATTGTCAGTTATCTGACTCCCTAGCTGTTTGTCTAGATCCTTTGAGGCATTTTCAAATTTCTCAATTTTAAAGTCATTGCCTTCCTTTTCCTGCTTAACTTTCTCAAACTCTATTTTAAGCATATTGAATTCATAGGTTTTGACTCCTACTTCTCTTTTAAGGATAGCAACTTCTTCACTAAAAAGATACTCATTCTTCCTATATGTGACAAGTTCTGCCTCAACAGTATCTAGTCCTCTTTTATAATTAATTTCCTTTTCATTAAAATTCTGTTTCATTGAAAGCTTTAAAAATCAAATGATCATAATGTTTCTTAAAGTTTCATAGTTTGTCAGACATGTTTTAGAGGCAACAGTTTTTACCACTTAGAGTCTGGACAAGGTGCCATAGGAGCCATCTTTCCTTGTGAGTAAAGGGTTTCTTCTTGGTTAGTTTATTCTACGCCATCATAGTTTCGAACACCCCCCTCTTTTACCACTTGTTGATACTACGCCTGCTTTGATTCGAAGTCTTTACGTTGTTGTAAAGTGTCTTGTTACCTTGGATTGAAATCAAAATATAACAAATGGTTTGAGACTTTTGTTTGTATATCAAAGTGTAATGCGGCATTACACTCTTGAAACTCTAGAGGTATTTTCAATGGAACAGTACCAATACAAAGAACAAGGAATAAACATAAATTGCTTCTATATTATTCAATCTATAATACGAGTAATCTTGTTCAGTACTTAGGGTTACAACCTTGTGAAGCTATTACAATCGTTCTCTAAGATGTATCTCTATCTCTTAAGGTATGTTAATGAGATTGCATGAGATGATTGTGATGATAATAGATGCCCTAGGTTCTCCTTTTATACTATTAGGAGTTATGGGCTTACAATACTTTTCCTAAATATTTTAGTCAATTATAATGACTAGTATTTTATACTTTCCTAAGTATTTGGTCAAATTTCAATCGGCATTTTAATTTCTTCAATCATCATTAACTTTCAGTCTTCTGTTTGGACTATCAGCATTAATTCAGTTTGAAACAACAAGAAGACTTTCAGAACATAAACTTTTTACACAATCATACAGTAATCTTGAAACTCACAAATTTGATACTTATAAATAGAGCCCTCATTCGGCACTATCAGTATCACTCACTTTCACCACTCCACCACAGTTCCAAGAGGCGAACAAGGCCTCCAGAAGATGAAGAATTCCACCAAGCAGTCCAAAGGAGAATCACTTTAATTTTTTTAGCATTAATCATTTATAAACACCGTTTGTAAGAATTATGATATTTCAATCCAATATCTCTTCCATTATTTCTTATATTATTGTTGCTATGAGTGGCTAAGTACTTTAAGTGCTAGCCTAGTTATGAATTTACCATTGTTATGTTAAATGTTTATGTCTAATTATTGCTTAATTAGATATCCTATTAGTCTGTCATTGATCCTTGGGTTTTGGTAGTGTTGGGGGTGGTTTAGATCTTGTTAGCTATGTTATTAGGCGGACTAGTTGAACATGGGGTTAAAGGGTACTAGGGTAGGTTGGAATCTATCCCTAGTGTAGGAATTTATCAAATTACCGCATCTATCACATTAAACACTTAAAAAGCTTATGTGTGTTTTTACAAGCTTTAAATTTATAATAACTAGAAATACCGATTTTTACTAAAAACACAACATTCGGGCAAGTATACACTATTCGAGTGTAATATAGTATTAGGTAAGTCCAGGTCATTCCACGGGATTTGTAGCAATTCACAGATTGTTTATCAAGTAACAAAGCTAATTGATTGTCACGGGTCAAATAGCCAAAAGGTGTGTATAAAGCAAGCAAGGAACAAGGTATGATTCACATAACATAATAGATAGAGATAGAGCAAGACTTTATAAAAATGAAATCATACAAGTCATATATAACTGGTAATCATAATAACAAGCATATCTACCAATGATAACATAGAATCCTTTCGGCCTATATACTATATCATCACGAGCGCATTAAGAATGGTTTATATCAAGTATGCATACATATGAATTCCTCCCAACCCGATCGGTTAACATAAGCAAGGGTCTTAAACATCATTCTACTTGGGTTGTTTATTAATTTACCACACAATTCTCACAAGTATGATATTGACACGTCATAGACAAACGGTTCAAAATACATCAAGACAATTAACCCCTTTCGACCTTATTTTTAAATTGCAATGATATACCAAAAGATAAACAATGAATCCAACTGCAAGATAACATCGAATACATAAACCCGAATATTCATAAGCAAGCAAATCATCTAAATATTATCATGTTTCACATAGAAGCAAAAGTAACAATACCAATATTTTGGCTACAACAACCATCAACCCAAAACTAACAATTCCATGATCAACCAACAACCTAATGCCACTAAGATAACCAGAAATATGTCACGTCTCTTTAGGGAATCCGCAATATATCACCAAATGGAGTGTTTGATAACAAGGTTTATGGTGATGATCTTAAGAGAATTTAGTGTGAATCCTCCAAGAATCAAAGTGTTAAGGTTATGGAAATGGATGGTATATGATCTAGATATGGTGTAGAACTTCTGGAAATGTGTGTTTTAGTAGTGGTTTATGGTGGAGAGTGGTGGTAGCATGGCGGTTTAGAAGGGTGTTTGGATCATTAGATCCTAAGATCCTCACCACTCCTTCCTCCTTTCCCAATTGATTTAGAGAGAATGTGTGTGTGTTATATATGAGAAGGGATGATAGAATGGAATGAATTTTGTGTGAGATTTTCGTCTTTATTTATAGGCTGAGTTTGGGGTCGAAATGCGGCGCACTTTGAAATAAGTGCGGCGGACTTTGTGTGTTAATGCAATAGCATTTAATGGTTTCACAGGAAGTGTGGCGCACTTAAAAATAAGTGCGGCGGTTTTGAGGAGTTAATGCACTTCATTGACTAAGACTTTAATTCTTTGACTTTTGAAGGAAGTGCGGCGCACTTGGGCAAAGTGCGGCGCACTTATGGTCTTTTTCAGCTTTAGTCATTTATTTTCTTCTAACTTACTTTTCGTTGTGTATAAATACTTGGTTTTGTTCTATTTGAGCTCCGGATGTCTTCAAGTGTACTTTTAAGCTCCATATCATTGTGTATTCTTCTTTTTTATTTCTTGATATATATTTAGAACCTACAATAGCAAATATACTCGATTATATACCAAAAGTTCTTATAATTAACCAATTTATATATATAAAATCATTGATAACGCATATAAAAACATGTATAATTTGAGCGTTATCAAATCCCCCCACACTTAAAACTTTGCTTGCCCTCAAGCAAATCTAAGAAAAGAAATTTAATAAACAAGGTCCTAGGTGACAAGACACGGAAATATATATATATATTTAAATTTTGATTTTGATTTTTTTTGTTTTTTTTTTAAATTATTGGGTGTGAAAATTTTTAAAATATTTTTGGTTTTTGTAACAAATAAGTGAAAAAGGCGCAAACACCCCCTCCCCACACTTAAGGGTTTGCTTGCCCTCAGGCAAAATAAGGAAAATAACAAGCTTTACAAAAAAACATAGAATTATGAAAAATATTTTTGGATTTTTAATATGTGAAAACAGAGATGTATGACAATACCTAATTATCTTCAAGCTGTAATAACATGACTAAGCATCTCACGATAAGGAAAGCATAATTCACCCAAACACTCGTATGTGATGTAATAGAGGGTAAAAGGGAAATCACACTCTGCTCAGACATGATCCATTTCATACCATAGGCTTGTATAAGAAACAAAACTGCACCGACATGGCGTAAGCACCAGGTATAATTATCAAAAGAGGACTTTTATTCGGGTTGTAACGTTAGGCTAAGGGTTAATAAGGGTGTGGATAAGGCATGGACAATATATACTATAAATGGTTTTATAATATACATGTCGACAAGTCCAAGAAACTCATGTTGCTAGTTATGACAATCCACAAACCTGTGAGGTATATTGAACAAACCAACCTCCATCTAACAAACAACACTTATTCATACTTTTTTTATTTCTTCTTTTTTTCACATTTTTTTAATCCACCCTCATTCAAACAACTAACAATTCCCTCACACTTGAGATAAGGAACACCATAAAAAAATACAAAATACGGAGCGGGCCCTCTTCGTCTTCGTCAAAATGGCACAACACTTATAGCAAAGTGCGAACAAACTATGAGCAAAAATGAACCAATCATACCAAGCAACTAGAAACCAACCATTTGGACTTTCGATAAGGGGTAAGGCTAGGTTAAGGTTATATTTATTTTATATATTTTTTTAAGTGGATGAGAAAAATGAATAGAATGGCTCAAGGGGTTAAACTAGGCGTATCTAGCACTAAAGATGAGTGCTAACATAAGGGTTTTATTTGAGAGGTTAACTAATCAGTGTAACCAGTTAAAAAGAATAAATAATTAAATGGAATGGCTATTTGGGTTAAATCCTAAGTTGCCTCTTTATCACATAAAAATACCTATGTCACGCGAACGTGATCTCAATGCGGTCTCGTAATGATTTCAAGCACAGGTTCTAGAATCAATAAATCACTAGCACACTCATAATCAAAGGAATCAAGCATAAAATACGTATGCTATATGCAGGCTCAAAATCCTCACATATTTACTGGAATGATTATAAATGCGCAAGTAATGTTATCAATCCCGAGTAGGATCTGCTTTATCAATTGGGACACATCTCTGATTTCAAAACTTTATTTATTTACTACGTTTTTATTCTAATATATTAACCTAAGTGGCAAAAAAAATAAAAAAAATAAAAAAAAAATACAAAACAAGAATATTTTTAGTTTATCGAGGGTGAGAACAAAAAAGTTAAGAAATTAATTAATGAGTGGATTTTTCTAATTCATCTTTGCCCCCCCCCCCCCCCCACACTTAAGTTGGCCATTATGCGGATTTAGAAAATAAATTAAAAGTGGAACAAACGGGAAAAATAAATACAAGAGAAACGAGACTTCCCGGGGCTCATAAGTGCCTTGGCTGAATTCTGAAAGATACGACGCAAAACAGAACGCCATCATGTGTATTCTACCACATGTAATATAATAATCCAAATATATCGGCCCCCAAGTGATAATAGTACCACCAATCCAAGCTTCACTTATTTATTTAATCTGCAAAATAAACTAAACTACAAAAACCATAAAATACAAAAGCGCACTTTCGTAGGCACCACAGTTGCATTTAGCGTATGCAACAAGCCTTTAAACCCCTCGGTGGCCCGAGTGGACGAGTTATAGTATCGTGAGGGTTTCCAGCGAACACACCTACAAAGTTCAAAACATTTTTTTATATATTTTTTTAATTTTTTATTTATTTATACACATTTGATTAAAAACAAGCACGCATAAAATCTGATTTTTAGTTTTTTTTATATATGAGTTTTGGTTTAAAGACAAATACACATTAAACACATAATAGTTATTTAAGGTACGAAAACTTATAACTACAAAGAAAATATTAAAACAAATATATATGGGTCTTTTTTAATTTTTAGGCATAAATTAATAACGTAAAAAAATTTATTGTTTTTTTTATTAATATATCTATTTATGTCTTTATATATTTTTTTAGACCAGAAGTGCGTCGCACTTAAAAGAAAGTGCAGCGTGCATCGCATTTAACCTTTTTTATTGTTTTTATCAAAAATTCAAAATACTAGCGCGATAAAAAAACTTGAAAGGTGCGCCGCACACAAACATATGTGCGGCGGTTTTATTATGACCGAAAACATATTTTTGTTATTATTATTATTATTATTATTATTATTATTATATATTATAACAAAAGCAAACACACAATATTAACAAAAAGAATTAAGGAAATCTTTTTTTAGATTTTATAATGTTTAACATTTTACATAATTCAAATTCAAACACTCAACACATAAACACAAACAAGCAACCTATGATGCATAGATGAATACAAACATATTACAAGTATTCACATAACATAAAAAGAAAGTGCAACTGATTTATTTTTATACAAAAAAATTTGTATGCAGGTGAAAAGTGCGGCGCACAAAGTTAATTGTGCGGCGTACTTACTGCAATTTTTTCGAACATTTTATTTTTGACAGATGAAATGTAAGAGAAATAATAAATCAGATTTAATAAACATAAAGCATGGTTTATTATATTAACTGGAAAATGCCAAAATCAAAATGAAGCAAGAATCAAAATCTTTTTGGTTTCTTTTTTTTCTCGAATGACAAACAAAATTACAAGGCGTATAATCAGATAAAATAGAATTTCAAATGATCATGTACCTGAGACTAGCAATTTGGGGGTTTTGTTTGGGTTTTGGTTTTAATTTTAACTCAGATTATGAAAATTTTGGCAGAAAATGCGGCGTACTTGGGTAAAGTGCGGCGTACTTTCTAGGTAAAAACGAATTTTGGGTTCCGTTTGCCAGAAAACGGTACGACGAGTTTATAAATTTTTAGATTTCAAGGGATTTAGAACACGAAACACATGTAAGATGCACAAGAACAAGCAAACAATCTGCAAACAACTAAACAAATCCCCGGTAACGGCGCCAAAAACTTGATGTGTGTTTTTACAAGTTTTAAATTTATAATAACTAGAAATACCGATCTTGACTAAAAACACAACATTCGGGCAAGTATACCCTATTCAAGTGTAATATAGTATTAGGTAAGTCCATGTCGTTTCATGGGATTTGTAGCAATTCACAGATTGTTTATCAAGTAACAAAGCTAAATGATTGTCACGGGTCAAATAGCTAAACGTGTGTATTAAGCAGGCAAGAAACAAGACTTGATCCACATAACATAATAGATAGAGATAGAGCAAAACTTTATATAAACAAATCATACAAGTCATATATGATGGGTAATCATAATAACAAGCATATCTACCAATGATAACATAGAATCCTTTCGGCCTATATACTACATCATCACGAGCGCATTAAGAATGGTTTATATCAAATATGCATACATATGAAGTCCTCCCAACCTAGTCGGTCAACATAAGGAAGGGTCTTAAATATTATTCTACTTGGGTTATTTATAGATTTACTAATCAATTCTCACAAGATTAGCTCCGAATTGTTATAGACAGATAATGCAAAATTCATCAAGACAATAGAGCCTTTCGACCTATATCTATTGCAATGACAAATCAAACGATAAATAATAATCCAAGTAAAACAATATCGAATTCATAAACATGTATATTCATAAATCATAGCAAAATCATCCAAATATTATTCATGTTTAACATATAAGAAGCAAAGTAAAAATACCAATATTTCGACTACAACAACCATCAACCAAAAACTAACAATTCCATGATTAAACAACAACCAAATGCTATTGAGATAACCAAAATATACCAACTAACTTCTGGAAATCCACAAAATGAAATCCACAAAATGGAGTGTTTGGTAACAAGGTTTATGGTGATGATCTTAAGATAATTTGGTGTGAATCCTCCAAGAATCAAGGTGATAAGTGTTAAGGTTATGGAAATGGATGGTATATGATCTAGATATGGTGTAGAACTTCTGGAATATGTGTTTTAGTAGTGGTTTATGGTGGAGAGTGGTGGTAGCATGGCGGTTTAGAGGGGTGTTTGGATCATTGGATCCTAAGATCCTCACCACTCCTTCCTCCTTTCCCAATTGATTTAGAGAGTGTTTGTGTGTTATATATGAGAAGGGATGATAGAATGGAATGAATATTGTGTGAGATTTTCGTCCTTATTTATAGGCTGAGTTTGGGGTCGACGTGCGGCGCACTTAGGAAAAAGTGCGGCGGACTTTGGGTGTTAATGCGATAGCATTTAATGGTTTCACAGGAAGTGCGGCGCACTTAAAAATAAGTGCGGCGGTTTTGAGGAGTTAATGCACTTCATTGACTGAGACTTTAATTCTTTGACTTTTGAAGGAAGTGCGGCGCACTTAGGCAAAGTGCGGCTTACTTATGGTCTTTTTCAGCTTTAGTCATTTATTTTCTTCTAACTTGCTTTTCGTTGTGTATAAATACTTGGTTTTGTTCCATTTGAGCTCCGGATGTCTTCAAGTGTACTTTTAAGCTCCATATCATTGTGTATTCTTCTTTTTTCTTCCTTGATATATACTTAGAACCTACAATAGCAAATATACTCGATTCTATACCAAAAGTTCTTATAATTAACCAATTTATATATATATAATCATTGATAATGCATATAAAAACATGTATAATTTGAGCGTTATCAGTATTTGAAATATCAATTGATTAAAATTTGAGACATTAAAAGTTTCACAGGGAGAAAAATGTTACCATAAAATTGCATGAATTAGTGACCATTTTTCTGATTACTCCCCTTCAACAATATATGCGAGATACCATATAATTTAAAATTTGACATTACAAGTAAAAAGGATATGACACCACAAATATGTTGAAGATGGAGTTAGATGCCTTGGTTAACAGTACGTATTATGATTTGACATTAAAGTACCACATTTTAATTTCATCGAATTTTTTTGATACATAAAATTAATATTTATGAGATGTACCTAAAATACATTAAAGGCTTTGGTTTTTAAAAGCTCCCCCTCAAAAATTGAGCCACATAAAACTGACATTTTTGAGTACCATAATTTTGAGAAATTATCAGAGGAAAGGAATGCTGAACACACAATTTGAAAGATACCATAAATAATATACCATATATTTAACAAGATACCACAAATTGTTAATTATTATGAAAGTACATTGAAAATTAGTTTTGAAAAATTATGTTCAACGATTTTGAAAAACACATCATAGAAGACTTCTCTTCTATTTTAGAGTAAGCGCACTGAAACGTACACTTTCCTATGACATTCAGGACCGGGTTACAATCTGAAGTAACTGTAAGCCATTGTCATGAGCTAAAAACTTTGGATGTTTTGTATAATAGCTCAAGACCCGAAAAGATTGACTTTCTCATTGACAGGATAAGTTATCTTTAAAGATAAACATTCCTTACATCGAAGTCCGGGTTATGCACTGAAATATACGTAAGTCATTAAGAAAATTAGAATTGACATGTTTTAAAACGTTTGAACTCTTGCTCGAACTTCATTTACACACCCGTGTTAGTATAATCGACATTTCTAGGTACGTAAATGTTATCGATTCCAAGAGACATGTCAAGAAGATTCTTTTTGGTATTTTTGAAAATTTTCTGATTTTATATTTTGTTTTTCTTGGTTTTATATTTTTCTATTTTTTTTTTCAAAATTTTATACTTTTGTATTTTCTTTTTTAAAAATTTTATAAATAAAAAATAAAGAGAGAATAAAAATATTTACAAATTGATGTTTGATGGATCAAGCAGATTCATTTGCCAGAGCAATCATAAGCAAAATACTAAAGAATCTAGCCTAGCATGTTATAAGAAGATAAAGAACATAAATCAATCAAACAATACATCGCCATATTGAAGAGATCAAATGGGATAAATGAACATTACTTGATTAAAACATGATTAAAAGACTGTGTAACAATAGGTATTATGCACACGGCCCTAAAAGCTGCCAAACTTGACTATAAAAGTTAGGGTTCGTCTCCTAAAAGTTACACAGTCACCAACCATAAAATCGTTTTTTATATATAGGAAAATCAACAGCGACTACGTCGATGTTGTAATCGTGACGAAAAAAAGCCGTCGCCACTAAATCTTCTCGAGCCAACTTAATTCGGCTAACTCTTTGACAGCCGACCGCCAAATCCATGACCCGATACTTTGAAAACCTACATCGTCGCTTAGTAATCGACGCCGTCTCCACGCTCTGTAAGCACAATTCTTCAAGATAAATGGTGTAGAGTCGTAGTCCTTGTCCCTTTCCCTTCTCAAAGAGCTCAAGTCCACGTGTATTTCCTCCAAGATACATCCAATGAGTTCTAAAAAACATAAAAAAATGATATAGCACATAATTTGGGCATATTTGCATATTTAAAGGTTACAATGACCCCGAAAAAGTTTATAAAATAACACCTCATCAGTGATGGAGGGTTTATTTTGAATAACGAAGCTCAATACCCCAAATGCTTGATATTTAGTTACTATAATTTGGACGGAGAAAACTATATTTTGATTTAGTGATGATTTTAGACAAAGCAAGTAATGGTGAGCTAGACAATGAAAAAAATATTTTTCTATATGGATTATACAAAAACAAATAAACACTTATTTTATCATATAAGGTCCAATATGAAACTATCTAGTGATTCATAAAAGGTAAGACCAAATAATCAAGTATAGATGGATCATAAGGCCCAAACACAAACCTACTTAATAAAATCAGATAAGATACATCATACAAGATAAGCATGAATTGAGTAGCAAAAGAAATTTTACGGGAACATACCTTTAGCATTTAGTCCGTTTGCTATAGTTTGAAGCCACAAAGATTTGTGATGCCGCGATTTTCATAGGACCAAAATATCGGAAACACGAGTCTTTGAATAATAACTATTATTCCCATTTTTATTTTAAGCAATGGTTTGTTGTCAATCCCTTAATTATTTTGACCCAAAATATACTTATGATTTTATTTGAAAATGTATTATTACCCAAAAGATATAGTAAAAGAAATCGATGTGAACAAACGAGTTTTAAACTAAGTTTTGTTTTTTTGCTTGGACAAGGTGAGATCGATTAGTCTTGTATTACTTTATTTTTATGAAAAGAGAAAATTATGTGTTTTGATAAATCAATTACTGTAGACCAGAAAACCTTTAGGATTACACAATCCGAAATCCCTTTTCGAAGATGGATCTTTGATCCGATCATTATGATGCGGTTAGTCGTAGACTCAACAAAAAGGTATTTTACAACATCCCTAGGCATGCGACCAAATCGTTGCAGTGTATAAAGGCAAGACCGGAGGTTTGTTATCCTTCACTAAGGGAACTAGGTTGGGAAAGGCATCGATCAAATCTAACAGATGTTTACCAGGGTTGAGAGAAGATCTTTTGTATTTTTTTAATAGAAACATGTAAAATCATATGGTTTGAGATTGGTTTAGTTATCTAATTAAACCCAAATTATAATCTAAACTAATTTGTGGTAACTTAATATGGGTAAACAAACGTATTTACTTTAATGCAATGCACTGCTCCTCAAAATTGCTGTATCCTAATCTTGTTGCTATGTGTCCACACTGTGAAATATCTGTGTAATATGTCCTAAATCATGAACGAATTACATGAACCCCCATCCAGCGTAATAATTCTGTTAGGGCAACGCACAATAAGGTAGTATGAAGACTAGTATACAAGGCCCTAAAGAAGTATATTAAATGAAATTAGAAAGATCTTGAGAGGATCAACCATATTAGGGTAAGGTATAATGAAGATTGTTACCGATGGTATCTTTTTTCTACACACGCGCGTTTCCCTAGACTCCTATGCCAATTAATATCTTATGGCAGTTTTCCTAAAGCCTACGCCTACACATCCACACAAGAAGCAATCAATACAAGGATCTACAATCTAAGTTTCATAGCAATCAGAAGTAAATACTAAGGATCTAGCCTAGCATTTATAAGAAGTAAAGCACACAAATCAATCAAACAACCATCGACATAATGAAAATATGAAGGGATAAGATGAACTTTACTTGATTAAAACATGGATTCTAAAGAGTGTTACAATGAGGTTTTGTGGCCCTAAAAGACAGCCTAGTAAAAGCTGCCAAAACTCAAATATAAAAGTTAGAGTTCGTATCCCAAAAGTTACACTTAAAACCTAAAATCGTTTTGTATATATAGAAAACGGTGCGACGACGTCGTGTTATAGTCGTGACGCCGTCGCCATGTCGAATATTCTAGAGTCACTTTAAGTCGGCTACGTTCTGACATCGTCGTCAAATCTCTGACGATGTCTCTTTATAAATCGTGACGCTGTCGCTTGCAATTTACGACGCCGTCTTCACTCTTTGTTTGCACGATTTCTTCAAAGGATTTGATGTAAGATCGTGTCTGTGTCCGTGACTTCTTCCAAACTAGCCAAGTCCATGTGTATTCCTCCAAATGCCATCCAAGTGATAAAAACATGAAAAAAAATTATTAAGCACATAATCTAGGCATATTTGCATGTTGTAGGGGTTAAAATGACACCTTATCAAATACCCTTATATTTGGGATTTTCTTGTCCTTAAGCAAATGGGCTTTTCTACCTAGACAATAGCAATATTGGGGACATTTAACCTGACTCTCAAAAGAGTTTACGGACACAACCTCCTAGCGACCTCGAATTAAAAGCACACGGAAGAGTATATACATACACCTCACATAAGCGTTTGGGATTCTCCCTTTTACTCAGGTGTATAATAAATTATAACAATTACGGGAAATGGAAAATTAACACTCATTGCCTGTCATAGCATATAAATTACCATAGGCTTGGTAAAGGATCAAACCTCCACCGCTAGGCGCAAGTATTAGTCATTACTATCAAAGAGGTCTTTAAAGGGTTATGGGGTGTAGGTGTAAGATAACATAAATGAAAATGGAAACAGATGGGATACATTTGGGGAGTGCCTTTTTGGGTGAATTTGGGGTGAAATGGTTAGCTAATTATTTATACGAATACACGTTGATTGGATTGCTAAGCCAAAGACACGGATAAAGATATACAAACTTTACAGAACTCTACATCAATATCTTTTTTTTGAATAACATAATACATCATATGGGGTTTATAAATACAACCCAACACTTAGAGTTTTAGAGACTCATAATTACAATCTACAACTGATGACCCAAATTAAAGGTGATCAACATAACAAAGAGGATCTTTTGACAAACATATAGGGGTAGTGACTTAACGTTTCTTTCCCCATCTTCCCGTAAAATAAATACTACCATGAATCACCAATCATCCCAGAACTGTATTTACAAGGATAAAGGACTTAGCAACCTGTAATCAAAATAATTAACTTGGTTTACAAAAATAAAAAGTTCCTAAAAGCGAGTACATACAAGGTAGGTTAAGGCAATTTGGGTGTAACAATTGGTTTAAGGGTTAACAATGCTCTTCATTAATAGTCCGGAGTAACCAAAAAATTACAAAAACTATGAAAAAGATAGGCTCAGAGGGTTTCACTAGGGGAGTCTTGCACTAAAAAAAATGAGTGCAAAAGCACGGTGTGGGATGTTATATAGTCGATGTGACCAACATAACAATTACAACAGGGTTTATATATTGGTTAATCCTTAGTTCTCTATCTAGCAAATTCGAATACTCATTTTGCGGACTCCGGGATACATCACAAAAACAAGATTCTAGAATTAATACCCTACCGGTGTACAACTCGTATAATTTAATACCGATACTAATGTTCTAGAAAAGGTGACAAAGACCATACGTACACATCTGTAATGACAGAATAGACACATATGACTGCATTCGAACCTTAACTCGAACAAGCTAAAGGTATAAACTATCTTGGGTATCAAAAATGGATACCCGAATTCCTAAAGATCTAAAGGCGAACCTCACATTTTTGGGGTGGAATTTTGAGGGTTTTTATGCTAGTCATATAAATTTTCTTCCTAGCCTTAAATGCAATAAATACTTGGTTTTTAGTCGTATAGAGTCATAGACTTTTTTTAAATTTGGTTTAGAATTACCGTTTATGCTATGTTTCGATATATTACCCATCATTTTAAGGAACAAGCAAATGGAAATTGAAGGAATAGTTTCTAAGGCTTATTTCCCCCTACACCTAAGTTGAGCATTGTCTTAATGTTCTTTAAAAGTACTCGTAAAACGAATAAAGGGGAAAGAAAACAAGTAAAAAAAACTAGTGCTCCCCTAGTTTGCTTGATAATGGAGAAGAAACATGTGATAACTAGTTAAATCGTCCTCCAAGAATCTTCTAATGAAACTTCTAAGAACTTCCAAGCTTCTTCTCATCAAATATAACCTGTAAATCAAAGACAAAGACAACTACACCTGGCGTAAAAATACGTGGCAGGATAATGATATATACAACGAAACTTTAGGGTTGACTCTATGAAAGCAGTAAAGATAGGATGAAAGTGATGATATAATCATAGGTTTCTGCAGGTTTACAAGAAAATTACAAATTTTAGATATTGCACAATTTATTTTTCGAAAATAATTGAAAATTTTCGAATTTTCACATGGCTGGGGGCGTGACGCCGTCAGGATAAATCCAAATCCTGACGCCGTCTCCAAAGCGTCTGTGAAAATTTCTTCTTGTTTTTTCTTGAAAAATTTCTTGCACACAATTTTATTAGTTACTTCCTACAAAAAATACTGCAAAAATCTGAGATTATCATTAACAATCATAGGACTTCCGAAATTTAAACTAGACATGAAATTAATCTAAACAATTAATTTTATATGTGTGAATTGGTTCCTTATATACCGATTATTTTTCATGTATTGCTCCATTGTTTCCGTCATAATTTATGTAGTTTCTTCTTTTGAATGTTCTTCGATTTTAGAAAATAAATCGAGCTCTAGTGAACTCGACTCCACAAGACCAGACAAGACCAGGTGTCTCGAAAAGCCTCCTTTTTAAGCGAAATACACTTTTCGGGTTTTCAAAAGGTGTAATTAGTTCCTTAGTGGAACTTCTTGCCATGCATCACCTGAAACAGAGGATAATATATCAGTAGGATAGGCTCTTTGGAAAGAATACAGAAAATTAAACACGGAAATCAAATTTAGTTCTGCTACTGTATCAGATGATCAATACGCCGTATTCAATTAATTTGAATACGTCATATGGGTCTGTTGAAGGTCAGTACGCCGTATTGATTATACAGAATACGTTGTATTGTTTGGAAGAACAGATACATTGTTTAGACTATAGAGATCAATACGACGTTATGAGTGGAAAGGTCGATACGTCGTATCCAACTGGTGGATATGGCGTATCAGTTGATCGATCGGAACAGAATATTTAGAAAACAATTAAATAATGTGGGAATTTAAACACACAATTAAATCACACAATACAAACAGAATTATACTAATTAATTTAATCTAAGCTAATGGTTAGAAATACGAATAAAATTAAAGGTTAAACTTTTTCACTCCCCGGCAACGGCGCCAAAAACTTGATGTGTTGTCATGTAGGGTCAATTTATTGATTACCAAGTTTTAAATTTATATTTAGCCGACTTATCCTAAAACAACACTTTAACGGGCAGTGTACCCGATCGGGTGGAGTTTCGTGGTAAGTATGGTGTTGAACACTAAGAGCGAGGTCGTTAACCTTATATTCTATCAATATTTTAATTACTCTAATTAAGTTAATTCTAATTACTTGTTAAACCTATGCTATATACGTTTTCTAATGGTAATGGGGGGTTTCAGCCTGAGAGACTGGCACAGGTTTTATGGTGACAATAATTAATTCTAAACACAATGAACATGCAAGAAAACAATTAGAAGATAAAAGAGCGGTACAAGCCAAATAATAGAAAACCGTATTAGCCATATTAAATCTGATTAAACGCGGGTTTTTTTATTTAGTGCAATGATTTCTTATCTCGAAGCGGCATATCATTCTTAAAATTTAGGCAGGACATCATTCTAAGGCCACACGTTGAATCCTATCACAATTAACGTATCCGCATAAAGCATCCTTTTAGTTTAATTATAATCTATCTAAGGATTAAAGCAATGGTGATCTTGATAAACCCTAGCCCATCGGGACTTTACCCACTTACTGTTTGACGGTATTTTATATACTGGTAGTCTACTTTTCATATCTTTATCAATTAATCAAGAACATACTTGTTAAAACATTACGGGTCACCTGCCGGTCTAACTAAGCTCTTAATTTAAAGACAAAGATAGAATGTTATTTGTGATCCTATTGGTCCAGTAATATAAAATACGATATGGAGAGTGTAACACCCCCAAAATCTGGTAGCAGTGGAATGGTAACAATGGGGTGCCACGTCATAGTAAAACAAACATGATATAGGAAACGACCTCAAAGAGACGTTTTTAAATAAGTAACATTCGATGCATTATAAAATATCAGAGTTTTCACATTAGGTCCCACATATTTAAAAGCGTCATAAACCTTCAACATACATTTGTAACACAAAAGCTTCACGATTTCAAAAGATGACATAAGTTTTTAAAAGTTAAAGAGTGCATCAAATTTAAAGAAAACACAGAATCCATCTTCACGATATCCCCGCAGCTTCCGTCCAAACTTCATACCTTAGGACCTGAAACATGCTAAAAGTCAACACAATGGTTGAGTGAATTCATAGATTTCTCAGTAAAAGAGTGGATTACAAGATTTAAGTAATAGTAGACTATGAAACAAGTTCAGTAGTCCAAAACATGTATTATTGCACTAAGCTCATGACCCCGAAACCTTAAATGTCAGTGCCCCAAAATAAATATAGGGTGTCTGCCAAATAGCCTACAAGTTCCTCAAAATGTTAAATGCACCATGGCCAACTTATGACCAGAAATTCCAGGTGGGGATTGTCAGTCTTGATAGATCTATCCACAATATTTGCACTCACTACATTAGCAATTAACGGTTCATGATTGGGTAGGGACTTAAATGGCAATGCGGTAACTTAGACAATAATATTTAGGAAATAATCTGGATAACATATAATTTAAAACACTTGTGTCCATAGTAAAACAAGCATGTAATTTCACCCCGTAGAGTTTGTCAACAAGTAGATGGAAAAAGAGGCTATGAACTCACCTCAAGTGAATGAACGGATAGTGAATATTAAATAAGTGAAATCGTCACGGACAAGTCCGAATGCAACCTAATTGAATATAGGTTGTATGAGTATAATGCATTTAATATAATGCGGTATCACACGTTATAGCGTTTCATCACCACCTAAAACTCTTTGTTTAATTTATAAAATTAAACACTATAAATTTGTATCTTGAAAAATAAATGTCCATGTATTCGTATTTGCAAAAATAGTATACTTGTCTAATTAATTGTTTATTTGTTAAAAATACTTGATTTAACGTTTTTATTATTCGTATAAGTAGTTCGATCGTCTTGTAAAATAATATTTATAAAGTTAAATCTTGTATAAATATTATATAAGTGATTCTTAATTGTTTCGCAAAATTTTTATTAAAAACGAACCAACACTATTAATGTCAAGAAAAGTGTCTGGTTTACAAACTAAATATCCGAAAATTATGAAAATCGACAGGTTTATGTAAAATGTCGTTCCGAACGACTTTGTAATTTTACACTTCGACCCAATCGGACCCGAAGGTTCTCAAAACTGAGTTTCAGTAGCTGCTGAAACATTTACAATTTTTTAGCTTTTATATATAATGTTCGATAACTTTGAAACGTCGTATCTTACTCGTTTTAACTCCGTTTTTAGCGTTCTTTATATATAGGAATTTGTGGCGAGATGAACTATGTTTATAAAACGTACACTATTTTTATAAGTGGTTGTGTTAAATCAGTATTTCAAAATAGTTTATAAAAGTATTTTTATAAACTTAAATCTTGTGAATATCGTATCTGCTTCGTTATAGCTTCGTTTTGCGAGTTTCTTTTATGATTAGAATCCTTATGACATGTAATATTATTATAAAATAAGTATACATTTTTATCAGATTTGGTTTTATCTCAGTTTTTATAAAATAAGTTTTATAAAAACGCTTTGAGTCATTTAATTATCCTAATCTCGTAACTATCATAACTTCTTCGTTATAAATTGGTTTTTCGAGTTCTTTACATATTCGGAATCGTCTCGAAGAGTACTATTCAAATACTTATTAAGTAACTTTTTAAACCATTAACTATTTGTACCTTATATACATTAACCAACACTTGAATAATACTTATACTTCCATTACAACACGTGTTTAACTTCCATAAAACATATGAAGAAGTATTTTATACCATGATTACAAGAAAAAATCCATTTTACATGCAAATAAGTTCCTTAGATGGTGAATATAAATTGTCCCTAATATATTGGCTGTGGAGAAATTGGCGATTCCTTAGTATCCCTAAAATTCCATTCGATCTTCCCCTTAATCAATTCTTTCCAACTTTTAGTGTTTATTAAATTCTGTTTTTGATCCTTGTGATTATAAAGGTTTTTTAATATCACTAAATTGGATGGTTGAGTTAATGCTCATTGTGGTATTTAATTCACACAGTGTGTTAATTAGGACATGATGCGATTTTATTTGTTGTAGGGTTTCGTCCTTTTCTCTTAAGGATTCATTGTTTATAACTGATCTGCGTATTAATCACTAATATTTACTACAGATCTTAATAATTCATAAACCCTACTAATCTGGTGTTGTTGTTTCATTACTGTGAGTCGTGGCCTGGTTGTTATTTTTTCGTGCGTAGGGTTTGAATGTGTTGGGAATGGAGCAAGGTATTCTGAGCCAAAAAGGGAGTGGGGGTGGGAGAGGTGTTAAGGAGAAGAATCTCAATAAGGAGAAGAGTCTTAATAGGAATTCGATGAATACCTCTTCAGGTATTGGCGTGTCTACGTAATCAGATGATACTATGAATGAAGATACTCCAGTTGGTGTTGCATCTTCTATCTAAGAGGGTGTAACACCATCTGTGGTTGACATGATGGTGGAGAAGGAAAAGATATGCTCTTTGGAAGAAACTACAGTTCCAGAATCTTTTCCAACAGTAACTACGCCAGTTACTTCTACGGCTGGTAATGCCCCTGGTAAGTCTTCGTATGCTAATATTACTGGTAAACCAATTGGGAAGAAAGTGAATGTTTGTACTTTGTTTACACCCGGGGGTAATGGGATTGATGTGGTTGTTTCGGTGGATTATATTCGTGCTATTAGTGAACGATTTGCTAATACTGCTTATGGTTTTTTCTTGGAGAAGAAGGTGGCATACCCTGTTTTTGCTAATTATGTTAGGAATACTTGGGGTAAATATGGTCTTACTCGCTCAATGTTCAGTTCGTCTACCGGATTATTCTCTTTTCAATTTAGTTCCATGGACGGATTAGATGCTATGCTTGAGAATAGTCCATGGTTCATCCGGAATAACCCGCTTATCTTGAAGAAATGGCATCCGGATGAGAACCTATTAAAGGAAGATGTCAGTACTATTCTAGTTTGGGTTAAACTCCATGGTGTACCTGTTACGACCTTCAGCAAGGATGGTTTGAGTGCCATTGCTACTAAACTGGGTACTCCTCTAATGCTTGACTCTTATACATCTGATATGTGCATGTAATCTTGGGGTAGGTCAAGTTATGCTAGAGTTATGATTGAGCATCGAGCTGATGTGGAGTTGAAAGATATCATTGTCATGGCTATGCCTAAAATTACTAAGGAGGGCCATTACACATGTAATGGTCCGTGTTGAGTATGAGTGGAAACCTCCTAGGTGTTCGTCTTGTAAGGTTTTTGGACATATTTATGAGGAATGTCCAAAGAATACAGGTGCAGGTGAGAAGAAGACTATGAAGAAGCCTAGTCAAACTTTTCGAGGTGTTTCGGTTGGTTCAAAAATAGGTTTTAAACCTCAAAAAGAATATCGACATGTTCTCAAAAAGCCTAATTCTATGTGGAACCTACTATTGAGGTTAGTAATTCAAATTCATTTGATGTGCTTAATTCGGTCGATAATGATGAGGAGTTTGGTACCAATGGGGGGACTACTAATTTGGTAAATAATGAGTAGTTCTAGTGGACATCCTTTTATGGAATGCCGTTTCATGTCGGAGAGTTTGCTAGTAATACTCCTATTGGTGAGAAAATCGATAAAATAGAACGACAAATTGTGAAGGTAAACTTAGGCTGTTGGATAATGACGGGAACTCGCTAGTTCCTACGGGTTATTGGTGGAAAGTGATTAGTGTGAAGTGGACACGTGGGGTTTTGATGAAACTGCTAACTTAGGCTTTCAACGAGTGGTAAGTGGAATTGATAAAGTTTTAGGTACTAATTAGTTTGTTTGGAACAATTGAGGGATTCATATCCGGATAATGATGATTATGACCCGTATGATGACGATATGTACGAGAATTCTTGATTTCGTCGACCACACTTCTGTCTATTTGTGGACGGTCTTGATCATCCGGTCTGTGGCCGAAGAAGAAATAGATTATTTTTTATGTTTGTTGAGTCAATTGTAATCTAGTTTTAGTAGTATCATCATTTGGAGTTGTTGTGCTTGTTATGTTCGCTTTTTTTTCCTACATCTATAAACGGACTGAGATGTGGGGTCTCACCACTCTCTTTGTACTGAATCGTTTTTTTGGAGTAATACATTTACTGGGGGAAACCCTTTACCAAAAAAAAGTTCCTTAGATGGTGATTAACTATACAAACATCATATATGCATAAAATCATGAAAGTAAAGGGTTTAGGGTTTTTAGATAACCTTAGTATGATGAACAACAATGTCTAAACCCTTGTTTAGCAAACAAACCCTAGCTTCCAAGTCTATGAAAACCCTAATCCAAAAAAACCCTAATATTGAACCTTCTTACTTTAACACTTGTAAACCCCAAACCAAACCTTCTAAACACCTTAGGATATCTTAGATATGATGTAGGAATACTTGGAAATATGATAAATAAATTTTTATAGATTGTTTGTGTGGTTTTGGTGAAACCCTATGTGAAAGAAACCCTAATCTTTCTTGTTTTAAACCTTTGCTAGAAATAATAACCAAGCCTCCAAAATATTTCCAAACACCCTAGATAATACCCAAGATCACATGTAAGCTTGCTAGAAGGAAAAATTATGATTTGTTCTTGTGGTTTAATGTGGGACGTGTATGGCTAGAGAGAAAAACAATGAGATGGTTTTGATTTGTTAGTAAATATGAATGCGTATGAATGAATACATAGTTAGCCTTTCTTATAAATGCATGAAAAAGTGATCAAACTAACTATTAGAAAGTTGAAGTCTAATACATCAAGAAGGAAACATGGAAACATGTTTGCTTAAGCTAGTTACTAGACTTGATATATAAAGTCTTGAAAAGAAAAAAAAATGTTGGTGTGCTTCTTGTCTTGTGGTTGACGTGATTTAGGGGAGGAAAGGAAGTAAAAATTTTATGTCTTAGTATTGTATGAAAATAATACTTGATGTATAATATGTATAGTTAGGTATTGATGCTCACGGGTATGCCTAAATGTATTTAAATTGCGAAACGTAAACGCTTTACGTAACCAATAAAAATAAAATATAAAAAGTTGATTATTACTTTTGTAAAAATAATATAATGCTTGCTTGACGTAAACTTTAATTTGTTTGGTGCCCGATTACGTTAATTTTTTATTTTTAGTTTACGCGATTTAACTATATGATAAGAATTAAAAGTAAACGCGTAAAAGAATAGAAATAAATAGTGAAATATATGAAGTCGTAAATGACCTGAAAACACGGGGTGTTATAGTCTCCTCCCGTTAGATGAGCCTTGTCCTTTAGGCTCAAGTCGCGACACCTGACGAAGGTACGGGTTTAGTGAAAAGATGCATATGTTTCTTTCGGAATTGATCTTTACGTTCCCAGGTATACTCAGCTCCTTGCCGAGAGTTCCAACGAATTTTGACTGTAGAGATACGACTCTGCTTTAGTTGTTTGACCTTATGATCTATGATCTTTACAAGATCCACGATAAAGTGAAGCCCGTTGACTAGTCGAAATGCATCTAGCGAGAAGACAAGGTTTAATGAGATAAACATCTCCTCGGGTTCAATACATGAAAGGTGATATGAATTCCACTGAGTTTCCGCGGTAGATTAAGTTTGAATAGTTTGCTAAACCTGTTCAGAGGGCTCAATAAAACGATTAAGCAAGATGGCAACGAATATTGAGTAAATAAGGGTCAATGAATAAAATGTTCGTTCGTTGGGATTATAAGTAGAAATTTGAATTTGGTAAAATTTTAGGCAACTACTCTCAGCATAGCATGGTCCTTCCTGAATTATACATAGTTGATCAGGTTATGTATAATCGAGGATTAACGCTGCAATGCTTATTTCGTCAAACTAGGGTTATGTATAAAATGATATCAAATGGTTTTATAATGTAATGAAATAGTTCATAAAGTGAATGCAAACTAGCTCCTAGGATGACAACAAAAATGGTTTATAAGATGATAGTAAAATGGTTTTTGATATAGTAGCAAAATGATTCATATGATGATTTTGAAAATGTTTATAAGGTATTAGCCAAATAGTTTGTAAAGTAACAAAACAATTCTTGAGACGAAAACGAAATAGTATATAAGATGACAATAATTTAGTTTATAGAGAATCAGCAAGATAGTTTATAAGCTAACAGTAAAATGGTTTATAAGATACATCAGGGTTGTTTAATAAACGATAGATCATCGTAAGCATAAAGAATGTCCGAACAAACTTAGGAGTAATCAAAGAGAATGAACATAAAGAGTCATTTGTTCCAACCGATCGCGAATCGGAAGGCTATAGAGAGTCATTTGAAGAATTTATCGTTGCAAACGAGAGAATAATTCATCATAACAACAGTAGATAAAAGTAAGCATCAAAGGTATCAAAATGTAGTAACACTCAAAAGGAATGAATGCAAGGAGTGATTCGATTGACAAAATGAACGTAGAGAGTCGTTTAATATTTGCTGAACTTAGAAGTTGCCTTTTTGGGCGGTATGATTTTCTAAAATCACTTGAAGTAACGAGGAAAAGAATGAGGTGTTAATGGGTTAGGAACTAAGGAACACAGCGATAAAACAACAACAAAGATAAACTTGTTACCCATCTGATAACAACTCACAAAAGAAGAAGGACACGACTACAAAATCGACTATACTTTATTACATATAGAAGAAGTACCTATAGAATCCACACGTGCGTCCTGAGTTTACTTATTACGACATCCTAGAGATAGAGTCATGTGCGTAATTAAATTACGCTACTTTTCTAAAGTGTTTCTATGTTTAGAAATTTGCCGTTTTTAGAAGGTTTTCTATTTTTAGAAAGTTTTCATTTCTGGAAAGTACGGATATTCGAAGACGCTAATATTGTATAATAAAAATATTACTTTTTCCGTTAACACTGACACCCCCAATAATTAAATGCTTAACCTTATTTCCGACGTTATTTTTGTTTATATAAAGTTTATATATTTAAACTTACCATATTTAGAAGCGGATGAAAACATCCAGAAATCATATTAGTTATAAAATGACATTCGTTACGCTTTTACTAACTCAAATAAACGCTATGACACCTAAGAACTATATTTTGAATTTTTATTAGTTTTGACTTTTTTATAAAGAATTTTCTATATGTTGACTTTGGTTTTGTCCTGTCGTTAAATATTCTTAGACTTAGCTTTCTTCACCGTACATGTAAAACGATTTTCAAACAACTTTTATGTTTCGACCGAAGGCCGAAATATACCAGAAAATGACCCTTTTGCCCCTTTAAAATTTCGCGCAGATTTAAATAAAATAATAAGAGCTGAGTTTTTTTTGTATATTAAATTTTCAAATTTTAATCGGCCATAAATACTTCGTTTTTAGGAGTTACGGAACGATTTACCTACCGAAACGTTCACAAGAACAAGCTCTACCATATTTTTAGACCAAAAATCAGTTTATACATTTTTACGATACGCGAAACCCATTGCGTAATTTTCTGCACTAAAAGGTCCATTCCGAACCCCTACCAAACGTTATGTTCACGTCATCACAACTTCCCAACGCCTAATCTAACCTATCTCCGTCATCTAAACCATTTTCAATCACCTAAGATCACCCGATATTTATTCTAGCACACGATCATGTGGATTCTACGACAAGCAAATTAAGTATAAAAATAAACACATAAAAAAATATAAAGAAGGGTTTTAAAATGCCTACAATTAACGAGTTCATGCGAAAGAAAAAAAATATAAAGATACTGATTCCTTCTTGTTTCCCTTTTCTTAGCCGAAACCAACAAAACCTCAAAATAATAAACCCTTAGTTTTTTTTATTTACTCAACCTCAAATAACTTTAATCTGGAACCCTTCTTGTTTTATCTTCATTTAAACCCAAAATATAGAAATCAAGATTTTTTTTTTGCATGATACTTTTGGTAGAGATGATTGTAGGATAGTTGTAAAGATGTTTAGGAGTAATAAATAAAAATCTTCATGATGGTGATATGATTGTATTACTTAGTTAAATTAAAGTGAAGCTACATCTTTAAATAGAAATGTAAGGTGAAAGCGTATTATTTTAACAAAAGTTCGGCTATGACGCGGGAAACATCAGAATCTATTGAAATAAACGAAATTTCAAGCTCCCGGGGTGTTTAACAGAATTATAAATCACTTATAATACTTAAACGGATAAAAATTTTAACACGGCACGCGAAATAACTATAATGGATATTTTCACTAAATCGGGTAGAGAGGCGAAACACAAAATTGCATTCGAAATTTCCAAAAATGGACGCTCCCAGGTGACACATTACGCGGAAATAAGGTAATATTCGTTTTCCAAAAGAATGAAGGGTTATGAGGTGACCTATAAAAGTCGTGTTTAATTTACTCGGCATGTTTCCATGTGACGGATTAACTGACGACATATACGTTTTAGAAATACGAGGCGAATGATCCAACTTGGAGTCGAATAGCAAAATAGCCAGCGGGACAAAAAAACTATGACGAGTTTCGATATCATAAAATGAGAACAAAGTAAAGTCACGAAAAAGTTTCGGAGATAATAATATAACTTACAATGTCTTAGAAGAGCTTTGGTATTCGTATAAACAACCTTTATATAAAAATATAGAGGCACTCTACGAAGGTAGACATAAATGATCGAAAATAGTCAACACTTATATAAATCACTTTTATATAAATAGGTAGCGATAATCCCGGGGTACGCGTAAGAGATCGAAAAGAAAGTAGCTCATATATATGGGTACTCTCATATAATACCAGTATTGATGCTCAAGGGAGCAAATGAGAAATCAAAAAGTACGTAATAATCGAAGTGGTCAATATTTATATAACTGACCGATACGAATGAATAGTAATACGCTAGAAGATAGACGTAAGGGGTCGAAATTTAACCAAGTATTATATATAAAACTATATAATACAATAATGATAATCGGAAAAGTAAGTAAGGATCGAGGAATACGCGCGCGAGGATATCGGATAAGCGATGAAGGATTCTGCATTTTGAAAATGAAAGAAAAGAAAATCTTTAAAATTTTTGGTTACAGACTAGGTTTTGAAAATGACCCAGTTCTCTATAACCTTGGCTCTTGATACCAATCTGTAACACCTCCAAAATCTGGTACCAGCGAAATGGTCACAATGGGGCGCCACGTCATAGCACAACAAACAAGATATAGGAAACGACCTCACAGAGACGTTTTAAATAAGTACATTCGATGCATTTTAAAATATCAGAGTTTTCATATTAGGTCCCACATACTTAAAGGCGTCATAAAACT